>CAXITT010000019.1:2500758-2568331 GCA_964033795.1 Lymnaea stagnalis
CTACCAACTTCGTGTCCAGTGAGCTGTGAAGTCCTGTGGCCTGTCCGGTCACTCAGTTTAACAACGCCCTGTCCTGTTGCAACGAGCCACCAACGTCCCACCCCGCATCAAGCTTCCTATGCCCGATCCTGTATTGGTGAGTTACCCACGAACTGTCCAATGTCGGCGATTCGCCTACGTTCTGTCCAGTGAGCTGCCGATGTCCGGTGACCCGTCCCAGTCACCCACACCCCAATGACTGTGTCCCAGGATCTGCCATATAGTATCATTGAAGTTCGTGAGAGAACTATTGACAGTTAAGAACCATTGACACTTAATTAAGCCCAGTGTGTGTTTTGAATAATATTTAAATTCTATAGGACTTTCCACGAACCAGGCAAGTTGGATTTTTATTGTTTAGAACATTTTTGGCATTAATTCTCTCATGACTTCTGTATTAACATTTTTTTTACCTGGGTAGAATTTAGATTTTCGCTAGAGTTAGTTTAAACAGACTGCGATTGGTCCTTAAACCTAATTATTGTTTTTTGTATGATCACCCCTAAATTTTATTGCCATGACTGGATATGTCGAGTATGGGAAATTGAGCCTAGAAGAAATTGAGCGTGTTGGCATATTACTTTCTTATAAGGGAGAAAAACTTGTGGAATTTATAATGGGAATGTGGGAAAAACAAAGAGAGGAGGAACCTATAGAAACGCAGATAAGGCAAGAACACATAGATAAACACAGAGAGCTACAACGTGTGGCTAAACAGAGAGAGCGAGAAAGTTTAGCTGAACAGAGATATGTAGAACATACAGCCAGACCGAGACAGTACGAACCTCGAGATAGACAGAGTCAATACGAACCTAGAGATAGACAGAGATATGTAGAACATACAGCCAGACCGAGACAGTATAACGAAGCCCGAGATAGACAGAGTCAATACAAACCTAGAGATAGACAGAGATATGTAGAACATACAGCCAGACCGAGACAGTACGAACCTCGAGATAGACAGAGTCAGTACGAACCTAGAGATAGACCGAGATATGTAGAACATACAGCGAGACCGAGACAGTACGAAAGCCGAGATAGGCAGAGACAGTACGAACCCAGATATAGTCAGAGACAATACAAACCCAATAAACTAGATGAAGAAATTAGACGTGCGAAATTTGAGGCAGAACGACGGGAAATTATTTTAAATAGACAGGCATATTATTATTATGACAGTGACGATAGTGAGGGGGGAGAAATATATTATGGCATTGCCAGCATTCACTGTGAGAATCCCTATAAAAATGTTAATAGAGTTTCTATTAATGTAAGTGAAAACAAATATGTGGATAACGGTGGACATACTCATGATCCTAACCCCGGGCAAGAGCCGGCCTCGCAACCACGGTTCGTGGCTAAAGATACTGAGGAACAAAATGATATTATTGCCTCTGCTGACGACTCAATTTTTTTTAATAGAAATGACAGTGATTTGTTAATTGGTCCGTCAGCTGACGTTAAAAGGGACAACGTTGACCGTGTTGACATACCCCCAGTGGCAAAGGGTACAGATATAGCTTTAGATTCATGTCAAAACGAGGTTGAAGTAGTTGGTGTATCCCAGGATGTCCAATGTAAAGAAGAAAGGGGACGACAATTTAATAAGGTGGAAGTCATTGGAAATGACCTTAGGTGGACGTATGTAGGGGATTGTCCCAGCGCCACAGCATGTAATGAATTGGTTGTTATGGAAACGGGCGGCATTGAAAGCAAAGAGAACCCTGTTCTAATGTCTGAGGACATGATTTTTGTTGTATCTCATGGTGAGCCATCAGATAATGTAAGTCCTGAAGTTGATTTTTTGTGTGAAGTTGATGAGGTGAGTGTAATCCCTGAGGTGGGGGAAGGAGAGAAAATTGTTGTTGATAATTATTGTGATGTAAATGAGTCACTGTGTAATGTGAGCAAAGATTGCTCAAATGTTGATATTTTTACAGAGATATGTACTGATAATGAATATGATAATGTGAGCCAGGTGTGCTCAGGTTTTGATGTTACTGCAGAGATCTGCAATGAAAATGTATCACAAGTTGTTATGAGCAGGGGTTGCTCAAATTTTCATATTATTACGGATAGTTGTAATGATAATGAATCACCTGTAAATGTGAGCCAGGGCTGCTCAAATGTTCATATTGTTACGGATAGTTGTAATGATGATGAATCACCTGTAGATGTGAGCCAGGGCTGATCAGGGCTGCTCAAATGTACATATTGTTACGGATAGTTGTAATGATGATGAATCATCTGTAAATGTGAGCCAGGGCTGCTCAAATGTACATATTGTTACAGATAGTTGTAATGAAAATAATTTCCCAAGTAATGTGATTGAAGGTTGTCCAGATTTTGAGGGCCAGGAGTGCTCTAACATTAAGTTGGAAACCAATGTTGAAAGTGTTAAAGAGAGCGCTGCCAGCTCTAAAGGTGCACTTGTTTATGATTTTCAAGAGGAGGTGAGATGTCAGGTCCATGAGTTGGGAGGTGAGGCTTTTGTTTGTCTTGTTAAAAAAAATGAATCTGTTAAAATGAATTATTGCCATGATTGCTTTGAATTTCCTGATTTGTTTGAATTTATTTTTTATGAGACTCTTTCATTTTGTAACAATTTAAAAATATGTATTGTAAAACTGAGGTTTCACATGAGTTATGACCACGGGTCAAAAGAACAGGGAGAGATAATTCTAATTATAATAAACATGTTGAAGCATAAAGTTGTGAAATCCACGGACAAAAGATATGTCCCGCCATCTGTAGCTGTGTTATTTAAGAGCAAATAAAGGCTGCTCAAATTGAGGTGAGGCATCTCTCACCTGTAATAATGTTAGATAGTTTTGTGTTTCTATAGTGATGACCATTGGTTTTATTTAAAAATACACCTTTTTGATGATATGATTTGGATTAACTTAGTTATAGTTGCAAATTCAGTAAGGATATTGATGTATTTGCCCGGATTTTTGAGATACAAATATAATTATTTTTATTGGTATGAAAAATGAAAATTAATGTTGACATTCAATTTTAATGGTCTGATTTTTATTGTGGTACATGAATTTTTAACTCTTGAATTGCATTTAAAATTATGTACGAAGGATTGTTTATTTTATTGCAGTATATCATAAATCTGTTTGATTTTCAGTGATACCTAAATAATGTTTTTTGATAAGGACCATTCATATGGCTGAAGGGTTCTTCTTGATGTAATTGATGTAAATTTTGTATGTCTGGTGACGATTTCACTCCCTGAGTAAAATCTGAAATGAAAGAGGGGGGATATGTCGAGTATGAGCGTTCATTAGGAATTGTTGCGACTCAATATTATGTTCATTAGTTGTTGAACGCTTTTCCCGCGCTTGACTATTATAGTTAGTGAACGCTCTTCCCGCCATTGTATTTATGACGTATTTTTATGCTGAGTCGTGACGTATTGTCTATGCAGTGTTGTGACGTATGTTTTAGTCGTGCGGCAGTCTTGAGTGGAACCTTGGAGTGATAGGATGTTTATTATATTTACTTAGATATTAAAGTTATAGTTATTATGAAAAGGAGTTGAGTTTGTTAATTGATAGTGAGAATAGTACGACGCTTCAACGTATGAAAGAACTGACGAATGTAATCAATCCAAGAAGACGATAGGAGTTGACAAGCGGCTCATTACCATGAGCCGGTGGGAGCGGCTCAGTGTTTATTTCGTTATGGCCACGAGCAGCTGGTATCTCCAATGTTTATATCGTAGTAAATCGAGTCAAATATTTATATTATTCTGTTCCCGTTTTCCTTCGAGATTTTAATTTACAGACAGGATGTTTATATTCGAACTGCATGCTATCGGCAGTATGTTTTAAAAAAAGAGCTGTTAATTAATTTTGATTTTATTTCCTAGCTAGTTACAAAATTTGACTAATTGTTTACCGTGGCAACAAGTGCTAGGGTTAATAAAGGCATATATGTGATTAGAAGTGTAAATATTATTCAATTTTGTGTGTTCTTTGGTGTATTTTTCATTATTATTGGATATACTATTTGGAAATCACCAAATAAACGGCTTTACTTTAAATACTTTGGAAATTTAAAATTTATATGGAAGTTGGCACATTTATTTTTTTTTTGTTGTAAATACTAATTTAATAATTAATAATTTCCCAACAAAACTTAACTTTACAAATGTTTTAAGTTCACCTTATAGACAATTCAATTACCTGCAAAATGGTTTATTAATCATTAGAATATGTTTATATTTAAGAAAACTGCAACTGAATTTGTACATACACCCAAAAGGAGAAAATGTGACCTAGATTTAATTCGACCAAAGCGGGTATTTCAATATGGTAGCTGACCGGTTATATTTAATTGATTAATTTGTCTTTTCTTTTGAAACCGAAACATAATTATCTTGTTTCACTATTTCCTTATACGTAAGCAGAATGATGAACATTAAATAATCTGAACTTGAAACATATCTTGATATTTGGTAAAGTATTTATAGATTTGGTCTTTTTGATGTGTATACAAGATTTTTAATGTATGAAAATATCTTTTAGCTTGAAGATTTGATAACTGGGTAAATACATTGCACTGGGGCTATACTTTTATTTATAGGATCTGCCTGTTAGGCATATGCCCATATCAGATTTGTCTCACTAGAAGAGCAAATTTATTGCACCTACTCCCATGCAAAATAGTGGTCAATTTTAAAATATTTACTGTATGTCTATATAGTGGCTGCCTGATAGATTCAAATTCCTGGCAATCTTATCTGCTCCCACCAGACTAATAGATTAAAATCCCCACCGGTGTAGTTGCAAAGTTGACTTTGAAGGTACTAGGCCATCTTAAATCAAAATATGCTACACTACATAACAAAATTCCAACTATGAAAAGTTGCACAATAAAAGATTGCTAAATGGCACTTTAATTTTGAATTCACCAAGTTGCAGAATAAGTTTAAAAATTATGACCTAATAACAACATTTTTTCATTCCATTCCTATTATTATTTTAAAAAAATTTTCTTCAGAAATGTCACTGAGAAGGTTTAGGGCTGAGCATTACAAGCAGCTTGCGCTGGCCCTGATCCCACTCTCTGCAATGATGTTTGGTGCTTACCAACAGTTCTTGTATGACCAGAGTTACGCCATGTACCGCAACAAGAGCAAAATGTTTGGCGGGAAAACTGTGGAACCGGGCAAAGAGATTTGGTACTGAAAAATGTTTTATTTTGATTACTATAGTGTACATATTTGTTATATTCTCGTAAAATCACAAAATTTTTCATAATATAATGAAGCAGGCGTTATAATAAAAATGTGCGCTCCCAAGAAATAATAATAAAGATTTTTCTAAAATTTGAGACCCTGTCAAATGATCTGTTTGAAATTAGTATTCCATGAGTTTTTGTGTGAATTTGAATAAAGTTAAAATAAGATTCGTACCCTGTGTTCTTTTTGAATGTTTGAATCACATCAAGTTTGAAGAAATAATCATCTTTTATATATATTTTGCTTCTGGTGTGACTGCTTCTATTTGCGAATAGTGCACAAAATGTAATGCCTGATAACTAGGCTAAATGATATTTTTTTAAACAACACAGTTGCGTTTTGGTGTGTAATATTTTCTTTTCAGAAAAGGAAATCGTCTAAATTTAAATATGTTGTAATAAATATTTGGTTTAAAATTGGTTGGGACATGAAAATATGAATATAGTTCATGGGCGTGAAATAAAGTGTGCATGACGTATCATGGGGGTGTAGCAAAAATTGGGATTCTTAAATGTGGGTTACTTGAGTTCATGTTTTGTCAAGTAACTTTTAGGGAAGTTCACGCATTGTTGTCGCCAATGTTTGGTGAGCTATAACTAATTCTAATTGTTTTCTAATGAGCACAAGGAACTGACCTACAGCATCCAATATTTGGTGGATGGGAATAATTTCCAAATTATAATTATATTTTTTAAAGTTTAATAAAAGCAACTCGATGTTTCCTATATACATTTTAATACTGTATAAATGAATAGAAAAAACTGCTTTATTTTAAATATATCATAATGCTGAATGTACATTTTGCTGTAAAAGATATCAACAATAATGTGCATCTAAAAGTAAGCCAAAAGTACACATGACTTAAGACTATCAAACATTGCAAACAGAATTGTTTACACAAGATCACAGCCACTCCAAATGTTTGTCTTGTCAATAGTTCCTAGGAAGACAGTGCTAATTTAGTAATTATTTACAGAAACGTAAAAACTTACAACATGTATCATTTATACAAAATGCATTTATTCTCTGCATTTAATGCCTAAGTTGAAATTGCCCATATCCGGCATTACTAGATACTTGACTACTAATTATTCATCCATAATTTTTTGATATGAGAAAGTTTCCTCACTTGGAAAAAGTTGTTTGTTACAGGAGGGACTTTTGTATTAGTATGTTCTTAATGTTAAAGAGCTATTTTAATTTCCTTTGAAGATCATTGTCATGTCAAAGAACTTGATATACAGTATAAAACTGCTAATTAGTTTAACAACATAATTAATAAAATTACTGTAACCAATATGAATCTACTGGTGGTCTAATAATCAATAAAAATAAACATAACAATCTGCTAGTTAACATGATCAGTACACTTACCCATAACAATATATGAATAATTCATTTTAGCATGTGTCTTACCTAACTTAACTTATATACCGTATTCTAATGACACGAAAAAATGCTATAAAAAATATTTATGCTACCTGTATTCAAAATTCTGGATTTTAAATAATCACGAGTCAAATTTTTTTGGGTGACTCAGCAATGTAAAATGTATGGTGGCCGGGACAAAAACTGACATATTTATATATTGAGTCAAATCAAGAATCTTCAGGATAATATTGATAACATTCATGATTCAGTACTGGTATGTTATAGACCAGCATTTCCCAATATTTGTTTTCTGTCTCCTGGTATTTTTTAATCCTTTATATTAACTTCGCTTTTGTCTGTGGATGGACAATTCTTCGGACATCAAATTGGCCCACTTATCTTCAAGTTTCAAATTTTCAGCCCCAACCCCCAAAAATCCATTTTTCAGTAGAAGATAAAAGGAAATTTCAGATAACTGCGCTAAATGGTATTCTTTAAAAAAAAATTGCAAGTGCGTTTGTTGCATAATATTTTCTTTTGTTTTTCTGAAATAGTCTGTGAAATTAATCTGCGATGTAAAAGTGGGTGGGTCATTAGAATATTAATATAGTGAAAAAAATGGGTGAGTGGAGCGTGGGTGAGGGGAGCGTGGGTGAGTGGAGAATGGGTGAGTGGAGCGTGGGTGAGTGGAGAATGGGTGAGTGGAGAATGGGAAAATAGGGGGGGGGGGGGGGCACTAATTACTAATTGGGTTTCTTATAAAGTGCGTTACTTGTACGCGTATGCATGTTAGGTTTTTTCAGCCCCCCACCACCCCACCATTGCTCGATCTTAAATTTTATACAAAATAAGAAAACTATGTTTTAAGGGGTTGTTTAATTATATTTCTCATTCATGACCCACTAAAAATTGTATAGCTTATCCTGGGTAATACTAATAGGTAACATTAAACACATTTGAACGTCCACACAATTTTTACATATTTCTTTAAAAAGCATTAAGTCGTACAAAAATCAAACAGAAAACTGGTGAATAATTTATTATTGAAGTTTGATTCTGATTTTCGTTAACTAGACACTTCAGGTTTGGAGTAAAGTAAAAGATAATTTCTCCTTCACCCATCTGCCTAATTTTTGGGCCTTTTGCTTTCACATTCTCAAATGTGCCTGGATATACATTTTACATTAATAAAACAACTCCTCCTCGAAGCTCCCTAGCTATCCTGTGTCTGTGCCCCAAAATGTAAAAGAATTTACAACAAACCGCCTTTGACGTACTCAACTGGGTGGGTAAATTAGCTGCTAACAATGAGACTGTGAAAAGTTGACCTATTTAGTCTCGATTTAATGCTATTTACTGTTATTTAAGAGTTTCATGGGTGGCAAAAAACACCAAGCTATGATTTCATAAATTTTTTCATGACCCAGTATTTTTGCTTTCATGGCCTGGTACTGTTTGATAAGACACATCATTTGGAAAACGCTGTCATAGAGTATCCTGATTTTTGGTTCTATTGAGCAGCTTTTCCCAAAAATTGGTCCATAGACTGGTTCCAGTCAGTTGGACTTACACTTTACATTGCCGGTCCACTCAACATGAACATTTGTTAACAAAAATGAAAATATACAAATAAAAAAATACGCCTTGTCATAATTATTTCAGTGCAGAAATCTTTGTACCGCATGATGCAAGACTCCCTCATTGTTTTGACAGAAAACTATAGCAGCAATTCAGTACTTGCTTGGTTTATATTTCACAGATATCTCTTTTTTTTCAACTAAGGCACTCCAGGGATTCTTGTGTCTTTAAATTTAAAAAGATTATCGAAAGTGCAAGAGATTCCTGGATATTATTTTGCTGCTCCTGTCATCTTTCCTGTAGTCAACAGCTCTATCCTTGACCCTGTAGTCAACAGCTCTATCCTTGACCCTGTAGGAGTTGTCTTTGGTTCCATCCCACTTAGTTAGGTCTGTGCTGTAAGAATCTTTGTCACCATACAACCCAGTGAATGTGTTGAGCATCAGAGCAGAGTAAGACGTTTTCTGTCTTAGGTTTTCTTTGCCATTGAGGCAGTCATGGAATGTCACATGCTTCTTAGCCGCATCTGGAGTACTGTGTCCACTGGAAAACATGGTTTGTGTTCCAGTGAGTTCTGAAACAGTGAAAGGCTTAAGGAATATTTTGTGTTAACTTTAGACTCGTCCATACAATTACAATAGCTAACGCCGATTTTATTAATCCTGAGAATTTGGAGCATCTTGTCATTGCGTAGAATTTATTACCAGTATATATGTTTGAGTCTTTATTATTGAGGTCAGGTTTTTACCTTCACCACTTAATCATAACATATGGGGAATATAATAGTTTTACCAGGTACCAAGAATATAAAATTACAATGGTTTGGGGTTTTCTTAATTCATTTGTAATTATTACTATTACTGAATATCAAATAATTTATTTTCGCTTATTGATCAAATCATTTGTTTTTAAAATTATAAATCAAATTATCATGAGTCTGTCTCTTTAAGTTATATATAATAAATGTATACTGGTGTCACAGCTGGTGTACAATTTTTCAAATGGCTTCTTTAACCCTAAGTATTTGTTGATCATTGTCAAAATGATAGCTTGTCAAAACTGGTGACCTTAAAAATATCCTTATAATATAATCTATGCCTCCCTCCTCTCTTCATATCAGATGTATGCTGCTATTGAATTGAACATTTCCATTAACAAAATTTCAATAGTAAATTACCTAGCTTTATCTCTGCACTAAGGTATTTAGCATTCACTACACCACAACATACAGACAGTATATATATTATATCAGACCTGTTTACTCTTACGATTTTGGCGTACAATGTACGATTCTAAGGTGTATACATGTTTATACTGTAGGTTTATTATTTTACAACTAAGATAATGTTTTAAACGATTTTGTGATGATATTGTACGATTTGAAGAGTTTGAGGGTAAACAGGTCTGTTATATGTGTGCTATCATTAGTTTTAGTGCTTTATTGTAAAGTTAAGTCTGTTAAGTTACACATTTATCATTGAATATTTCATCCACTCAGTAGATTATGCAAGACCACAAACATAAAAATGAAATAAAATATGGAATGCCAGGAAAATAAAGCCTAAGCAGGTTAAAGGTCATTATTAAAAGCATTAATACCAAATAATTCTTAACTTCTCTAATCATATTTACATATACTATATTATTATTATAATTGTAAAATTAATATTCTATGTATCATATGTGGACAGTGTGAGAGGAATAAAAACAAATCCATATATTGGTAGGGGCACTGTATTTTTCAGTGTATAAGCTGCTACTGGTTATAACTATACGCAGCACCCTAAAAGTTTGGTGCTATTTTTAAAACTTTTTTGCTACATTCAGTCAAGAAGGGAGGCAGTGCCCCTAGTTTAAAGACTTACATATTCTTGGAACCATTCAACATATATATATTTTGTAATCTCATTAAAATTGGCACAAAAATGAAGCAATTGCATAGTGCAAAGATTGCATAGCATTTAGTGAATATTGCTAAATTTATCTACGTGCACATTTGCTCTTATTCTAAACTTTTCAATTTTCAAGAGTTAGTGTGAAATTAGTAAGAAAATTAAACAAGCAACAAAAAGAGACAGTAGGAATGTGAACAATTTAATACATTTATTTCAAAATAAGTATACCAGGGAACAAAACAATACCCTGTATGTAAAAGAAAACAAAAAGTATTGGTGATGAGATTTACATCCTCTGGCAGTTATTTTCTGTCAAATATAAAAATAGAACTAGAAATATTTAAATAGAAATATTGAAATACCCGTACAAATAGATAGAAATGTTTTTAAACAAGCTGTAGTTTATTTCTAAATACATTGTGAAATAGCTTTTAAAAAAGCAGTAGTTTATTAGCATTACTTCGATTATGAGAAGCACTGGAATGGGAAAGTTAGTTTTAATACGCAGTACTTGTCAATTTTATGTTCATGAACACATCAATACACACATAATTATTTCATCATGAGATAACATCAAAATATAAGCTTGAGTGGAAGCAAAAGCTGAACAGTATATAGCAAATAATGCAAACAACAAAGCCTAAAGCTGCAACTAAAAAGCAAGTTAGCGAATATATTGATTATTCCCACAAGTCATTAACATCAAAGCAACAAAACATAGAAGCTGAGTTGGCATATCAATAGACTTTTTTTATGTAGTTTATAATAATGCCACATTGTGTCTATTGCCTCAAGCCTTCAAACCCCTAGTGCATAATTTCCTCATCACCACCAGTAACAGAAACATTGCAAATCCCATCTACATGCATAGGAGCCAAAATGATCAATAAATTGATCGTGGGCCCTTAAGATATAGAAGAAGACTTTAAAAAAAAAAAAGAAATGGTATGGAGAATTTCACAATTACTATTCTAATAAACTAAAGCTACCAGTATAAAAAATATCACAGAAAACTAGGATTGGAATGTGCCCGGTAATTTGAAAGACTATTTCAATAAGTCATTAACTTATGGTAGGTCTGAGTTAATATTGTGGTATCTTGAAGTATTTCGCCATTTAACAATTTAACTTAATGGCTTACAAAGTTGTAACAGTTAACACCTACAGACTTTGAATATATTAGATTTTAAATTCAACAAATGCTATGTCATTCTTCATTTTGGTAGCTAAACCTTTGGAGGTTGGCATTGGGCAAACTTTCCCAACAGGACATGCCCTTTCAAGGTAGCTTGGAAAGGGGGTTGCACACATAGCAGGGTGGGAAGAAGGAACCACTCGTCGCCTACCTGGACATGGAGAGAGTGATGGAGTTCTTGGCGTTGGTCCACATGCGGCACTGTCACTACGGTGGCGGTATTCTTCCATCAACTCCCTGGCTCTAGATAAGTAAAGTCAAATTATTGGTGAGAAAAAGAACCTTTGCTTCTAATCGTTCTAAAACCTGCCACTGGGCAAACAGACACAGAAAATATAGACAGCAAATTTTTCAAGGAGATTTTCTTGAAAATTAATTTATCGACACACTTCAAAGGAATTCCTTGAGCAACTATGATTTTGATTTGTTCAGACCCAAATCTAGTAATATTCTTATAAGGTAAGGGATTTAAGAGATGCTCAAGCTCATTTCTAAACACAAAGTGATTGGGGGATGTAAAATATATGGGTTATGAAGATATTTTTCAAATCTTAAATATATTGATTGTTGAAAAATAACAACAAAGATGGACATCTTAGACCTAACTATCACTGGTCTACTGTTATAAATCAATGCATTTCATCTCTCTACCCGCAAGATTGAGATATATGTAGCTAAATATTATACTTATATTCTCAAACCTCACCAAAATATAAATACATCTCAGCCATATGAAGTTAAAAGGAAGTTAGAAAAAGAAAATACCATGTCAAAATTCAATTCCACTAATTCCCAACCCATGGCCCTATGTACTGAGAACATGTGCCCTATTCTGTCTAAACAAGGCCCTTTATAAACTTTAAAATATAGCACTTAATGTATTAGTAGTTGATTCAGTGTCCTAAATCTAAGAATTTTAAAAATTATTTTCCTTAAAATATAAGAATACTGGTAGTATGTTATTACAAAGAATGAGCAGTCCTCAGATATTTTGTCATTAGTTTTAGAATTTTCTCACAAGAGGGAAAAATCTCCATCATACATAAGATATAAAGTGCTATGATACGAGAAGTTTTTCACAACTAATTTTTGCTTTCGTGTCATAAAAATTTTTAAAATTGTCTATTAACCGTTACCTCCTCAGTTTTTCTTCAGCTGCCTTTTCCCTGAGAGCTAGACTTCGTTCTCTACCTGTAAAATTTCACATAATTATAGGATATGAAAAAAATACACAATTTTTCTATGTGAGTAAGCTAGCATGTGGTTTCATTATAAGTTAAACTGCCCCTGTCTTATTTTAAATAATTATCACACACAGTCGGCATGGCATGGAGCATAAGCATACAGATCCGGTAAATAATCCCGACCCCTATCGCATAATCTAGGCAAAACCTAGACACTTAACCAGACTTGTTAATATCTGTTGCAGAATACACGACTGCAAAGACAAAGTGACCACAGAGTTTATTCAGAGCACCAGTCACATAATTTTGGAAATGACCCTCTTTTTTGCAGAAAAAAAATCCCAGTCATCAATCAGTTAATCGCTAAAGAACATGCAGCATACATACAGGTTAACACATGGTAAAATAAAGCATCACAAGTGTGTATCTATACTGTAAGATAAGTGTCCCTCAAATCCATGGATATCGTGGACCTGAACTCATGGGACTCACTATTGGAGCACAATCTTCTGTGAGTAATGGTAGCTCTCACGCCCAAAGAAAGGGCATAACAAGCAAAAGTAGACCCCCCCCCTCACCCCTAATCCTTCTTTGACCCAAGAACCTGTGTGTCCTACATGCTTGCAAGCTTTCCAGGCACAAATAGGACTGTCAAGCCACCTCCGCACTTGCTGTCAAATATTGCGTTGGTCCTCTTCACATACTAATATACATTGTAGGAATATATTGTACTCTGTGCACTAACTTCTTTAACTTTAATGCAACCTTTCTGTGGGAGAGTTCAGTGATCCAAAAAATCAGTTTATCACAAAGAACCTCAGGAAACAATTTGGGAAAACCTCCGAGAAAACACCTTGGGTGATACCAGTACTTCAGAATCTCAACACTCTGTATCTCTTTCAAGAACTAAGTTGTTTTTTTTTATTGCCAGTACATTTTTTCATGTTTTAAAAAATAATAAGTTTGCAATATCAATACATATTTTGTTATATTTGTTGGACTGATTTTCAAACATATAAAACTATTAAAATAACCTTCTGGGTGAAACAAAGAAGAACTGAAGAACTTTAAATCTACCATTTTCATAAATGTGCTTAAGGCAGATTCACTTACTTTCCAACTCCTTCTCCTTAAGCTCCAATAGCCTCATCTTGGCCAGCAAATCTTCTTTTTTTATCCTGGTTGCATCCCCAGATCCACTCATTAGAGATTTTTCAGGTATGGCTGCTACCGCTTTGTTGAAATTTTTCTGATTTAGAATTTTCATTTTGCTCTGGATTAAGGCATCTGCCAAGACTGATCCGATGCTCGGACGCTTAGCGACCTGGCAGTAGAAGAATGTTGTTACTAAAAATTCTAATGAAACTATGCAAAGTATTTTTTTTAAAGATTGATCAGACATTTCTGTGATTCACAAACAAGATTTTTTAAACTTAAACTTAAAAGCAGATAATTCTATAATCAACAAGATATCTTTAAAGAAATTGAAATCAGATGAGAGGCCACAAAGTTATCTCCATTGTACGAAGGATCGCATGTATGGCATTTTCTTAGTACCAGGTGCAGTAAAAGTCTACAAGTGTCAACAATTTAAAATCTTTTTGCTTCCTTTCAAGATATTTTTTTAAATTGCTGACCGCCTTACCTCCACTTGTATCAACTTTCGTATCATCATATCAAGCTCCATAGAGTACTGGGGCGGCAGACGAGGAAAGTCTCCTATCCTAATCTTCCTGTTGAGTTCACTCTGGTTTGAGGCAGTGAACGGTGGGGTCAAAGCACAGAGTTCATAGAGCATGCACCCCAAAGCCCAGATGTCACTCTTCTCATTGTAAGACATGTTGTTGACAAGTTCCTAACAATGAATAAATATTCAATAGATTGGCTATATTACATTGTTTGAAACAATGCTTGTTGTCATTGTAAATGTGACATTGGGCTAATATTATAACCTTTGAGATGCAGATGGGGATGCCATTTCCTGCCTCTTCCCTAGATAAGGACCATCATTTTTTACATAATATCCTTACAGACCCATCTTGCACTACAGACCCACCCTACCCTAGAGATCCACCTAGCCCAACAGACCCACCCTGCTCTATATCCCCACCCGGCTCTACAGACCCACAGATCCACCATGCCCTACAGACCCACGCTGCCCTACAGATACACCATGCCCTACAGAAATACCCTGCCCTATATACCCACCCAGCTCTACAGACCCACCGGGCCTTACTGACCCACCCAGCCCTAATGACCGATCAGGCCCTACAGAACTCTCACCATCGTCACCCCACCTTCTAACTTCTAAAACAAACTTTTTACCCCTTGCACTCCAACTTCAACTGTTCCCCATCGAATCCTCCATTATTCTCAGCCCTCTCCACCCTCTCTTACAGGAGGCATGTAATAAGACTTACAGAAGACATGTAAGAAGACTTACAGGAGACATGTAAGAAGACTTACAGAAGACATGTAAGAAGATTTACAGGAGACATGTAATAAGACTTACAGAAGACATGTAAGAAGACTTACAGGAGACATGTAATAAGGTGTTCCAACATAAGTCTGAGCAAAGCTTGTTTCATGATGTAGCACACGAGCTAGACCAAAATCTCCCAGTTTGACATTGGAATCCATGTCCAGGAATACATTAGCGGGTTTGAGATCTCGGTGTAGAACAGCTTTGCCATTTTTTCTGCGGTGACATTCTTTCAAGGCCAGTGTTGTCTGAATAAGTATTTTCCAAGCAAAATCTTCTGGGACGTGCGTTCTACATTGAGAGTAAAATAAAAAAACTTGAATTATTTTAGGATGTTTTTACTCATTGCTGTTAAAATCAAACATTTGTTGATACATCTTATACTAATATTATAAAAGTTAATAAAAGCAATTAATTTACAGAGTCAACAGTTACCCTATATATTCAAGTTAAAAAAATAAAATCTCACCCATCTTTACGATGACGAGCAATAATGGAGGCCAGATCCCCACCCTGGCAATACTCCATGATGATATAAATGATAGTTTTGTTACGGTCAATGATACGGTCATGGTATCTGACTATATGTTGGTGACGTAGTTCTCGTAGGAGATTGACCTCAGATACCAACATCTGCTTCTCATTTTCTGACATTGATCCATACTCCATTTCTTTCCACACCATGATCTGAAAGGTAAGGAATCATCTGAAAGGTAAGGCATGATTTAAAATTTAAGGAATCATCTGAAAGGTAAGGAACCATCTGAAAGGTAAGAAACCATCTGAAAGGTAAGGAATCATATGAAAGGTATGGCATGATTTGAAAGGTAAGGAATCATACGAAAGGTAAGGAACCATCTGAAAGGTAAAGAATCATATGAAAGGTATGGCATGATTTGAAAGGTAAGGAATCATATGAAAGGTAAGGAATTATCTAAAAGGTAAGGCATGATATGAAATTTAAGGAATCATCTGAAAGGTAAGGAACCATCTGAAAGGTAAGGAATCATCTAAAAGGTAAGGAATCATATGCAAGGTAAGCCGTGATCTAAAAGGTAAGGAATCATCTGATTCCCAAGGCATGATCTGATAGTTAAGTCAAGATCTGATAGATGAGGCATGATCTGAAGGAATTGTATGATATGATAGGCAAGGCATGATCTGAAAGGTAAGAAATAATATAAAAGCAGAGGCATGATCTGAGAGGCAAGGCATGGTAGGCCTATAATAGACATGGCATAATCTAAAAGATAAGAAATAATGTAAAAGCAGAGGCATGATCTGATAGGAAGACATAATATGAGAATTACCCTTACAGGAGCTAGCTATTAAACACTCATCTTAAATTTCAAATTCCTTTCTACAGGTTTTTCATTTAATTAAAACTATCAATATTCAGCTTTGCTCTTTCTAAATCATGTCAAATCATTTCAATTACATTATTAAAGTCTTAACAGATCTTACTCAGGCCGTATAAGTAAAGGTTAAAGTCAACGGTTAACCCTATGGAAATTTATAATGGAAAAATGTGAAATTGTTTGTTTCAATGAACAAAACAACATTTTAACTGATTAAATTTGTGAATAAAACACATTTACATTACTGATATTTGTTTTATTCAGTTATAGTTTATAGGTCAAGGGTTAAAGATCTGAGAGTGGTACATTTCATGCACTCTTCTAAGCAATATAGACAGTATTAACAATATTCCCCTTGACCCTTGTTGCAGTTAATTCTACATCTTTCAGGTTTTTATTGTCTTTACCTGATGAGTTATCTTGAAGGGGAGAAACTTCATTCACTTTGTTAATTTTTGCTGACCATGTGGTCCTCTCATTGTTATAAATAGTAATACATTCTTAATTGCATTGCAAAAAATATTAAAGTATCTAATTTTACATACTTTCCCATCCTTTTTTCTGCGAATTTTCTTGCATGTTCCATAAGAACCTGTTCCAATGGTTGCAATGACCTCATAATCATCAAGTGTGGCTGCCATTCTAGATCCGTAGATGCATTATTATAAACTACATAAAAATTTTTTTTAAAATTATATTAAAAATGTTGATCAAAACTAAATTAATTTTAAATAATATTAATTAATAAAAAATTGCAGATTATCATTCTTAGAGACAGAGAGCTACATTGTGATCTGGTGGGAACACTTAAGTTTTTTAAATATTAAATAAATTATTTCTCGTTTTATATTGTCTGCTGCAGAAGGCATTAGGAAGAAACTTCTTTTAATGATTATGTCTTTTTTCAAAACTAAACATATCTTGTTCCACTATTTATTTACTTCACACAGCTTTATGCAGTCCCCCTTATATTATCCTAGTCCTAACCAATGTTTCATTAAGTTACCTATGAGTAGTAAGAGAAAACTGACATAAAGATCATTGATGGTTAAATTGAGAGCACCGAGTTTTTCTGAAGACTAAATCCCCTACCCCACACCCTCTTGTATTTGCCTCTATGTCAATAAATTTGTGATATGAATTTGAGTTTCCCTATCTTATGTCCATGTGTTATTTTGAAATATTTTACTCACTATTAATTATACTGCAGAATATTAGTAACTTACATTTTATGAAAAGCTAGGACCAAATTGTCTTCACACCTAGTACAGTTTGAAGATTCAGCTTTTTTTATCTTCTGCCAAGCCTTCAAACAGTTCTGGTAAGGTCCCTGATCATTCTTTACAAATGAATCTTTTAATTCATTGTCATGTTCCAACTGATAACTATTAGTGAATATTCAATATCAATATTTATTTAATATCTTAAGTTGCTGAGTAAGGTGGTGACTGATATTTTCCACATTTATATTATAAGTTGGAAATTCTTTGTTATTTTTAGAAAACACGTCCATCTTTCAATTTTTTAAAAATAGTGTTCTATAAATACAATGCTCAAGACCATCGCAGTAATAGTAGGCTCCTGACGATAAGTTTTAAATAAAATATTGCCAGTTATAATTAACAAATAACTTAATTTTAGACCTAATAGCAAGTAACTTAGTAATAGGGGCTGAGCCTCCTGGATGAAGTGTAGTCATTAGGGGCCATCCATAAATGACGTCACACAAATTTTTACTATTTTTGCCCCCCCCCCCCCTTGTCACAAAAGTTAGACAACCCCCCCTCATTAGGGGCCATCCATAAATGCCGTCCCAAAAATTTTTACTATTTTTGCCCCCCCCCCCCTTGTCACAAAAGTTAGACAACCCCCCCTCAAATAAAATGTCACAAATCTCTGCACCCCCCTCCCCAATAAATTCCCAGTGTCCACTGCTGTCCTTGACAAAACCTTAAAAAATTCACCTCCCATGTATATCAAATTACTGCACCTGACCTGTATCAAAAACATTTCACTAGAACAGTGTTGCTTAACCAGGAGTAGAAATACCTTCCCACAGGGACGTTATTTTGGGTAGGGCAGGGTGGGGCATTCCCCCCTCCCCCCCAATTTGCAGGTTTTATTTAAATAGCTACGTACCTGTGGCAGTAATAAACAACTTAACAAGCCAACCAAGTTTTGGTTTTCCCCCCCCCCCCCCTTTCCCAAAAAAAAAAAAAAACAACCTGAAATGACGCCCCTGCCTTCCCTGGGGTGCGGAAGACCATAAAATTGTATTTGCTGCCATTGCTAGTTGTGGATTTTTAAAAAAAAATCAGTTTTGATGCAGTTTGATTCATGTTCTTTCTGGTGAATTTAGTTAGCACATACTTGTGTTGGTAATTTTTTTTCCAAAGTTAATTAAAGAAAGAAAACTATGATAACTAAATTATTTAATTATTTTCATATTTTAAGTATTATTACAATATAATTTATACAGTGGGGGGGAGAGTGTTTGAAACGGAGTGTGCCTGCAGCGCTGCAAAAAGGTTAAGAATGCCTGCCCTAAAGCATTTACTAAGATCCCCACCCCCGGGTCAACCATTTTTTTTCATACCATCCCACTTCACATGGTAGCCCTATTTATATGACTTCCGACTCCACATTTCGACATAAATTCTCTTGACTGTCAAAGTCACTACGCCCCGATTCTCCTCATCCGTAGCGGCCTGTAAGTTGATCAGAGGCCATTTTTCGGACCTCGCATACCTAAACTGATTCTTTCAGTGAAGATAGTTTAAAAATAAAATAACTATAATAATTGTATAAAAGAATAACATTTAAAATATCTGTGATTTCGGGCTATTAAGTGCAAATCTTTAATATAATATTCCACTTTTCATGTGTCGCCACAGCTCAAGCCCCCACCCCACATCACACATGAACACAAACATTTTACTATTGTTACCCCCCCCCCCCAGAAGCATGATGTCATTTAGGGATGGCCCCATATTAGTATTGGTCATAAGTCACAGAGCAGTATTATTTACTTGGCCTATTATTTATTAAATTCAAATTGTAGTTCTGAATTGCAGTAGGCCTACTAAGTAGTAGTAGTCTTACATAAGTAGTACTAGTAAGTAGGCCTACACTACACCTGCATGTCATGAGTCATAACTCATACTTATATATATTATATAGTGTACTTCTTATACTTATACTTATACAGCAGTTGTAATTTTGGCTAATTTAATTATTTGTTTAAAAATAGTAAAAAGGTTAAATTATAGTGAGTGAAACCTAGTACTACAAATAAAATAATAGGCTAACTAATAGGCCCTATTTACTATTACTAGAATGTTTAAAATTGTTACTAGCGAAGAAACTTTTAGAAAGCCATTATTTTCGGAAAGATAACTCGTTTAAGTTTGAAAAGCGTCTTTAGTAACCGAAAAGTTCAACAAGTCAAAACCTGCATTATGAATGTTTATCAAAATATTTTATGTTCGTATTATTGCCCCTGCTATAGATGGTTGACATGCCTGTTTCAAATTTTACCTTTGTATCAGTTTTTTTATTTTATTTTGGTCCCTTATTTTTAATTGTTTAATACCGAAAACAATATTTTATTGGAAATGATTATCTTTTCGTCTAAGCCATGTTGCCATCTTTAAAATTTCCCCCAAGTTAGCAACTATACTTTTCATTGGATTTCGTGCCAATACATAACACTCGTTCATACAATCGCTTGGATTGGTTAAAAATTAGGAAGAGGAGTTGGGGCACGTGATATGTAAAATGGCGATCTCCATGTTTACAATCATCAAAAATGGAATTTTACATAAATCAGACCATGTTAGATCGGATGTTGAAGATAACACACATTTAATTATTTAAGTAAAAATACCGAAATGGAAACCAAAAGCACATTAGAAAAAGTGCTAAAGCACCATACAGATACTGAATGGCGGAGCAAAATTGATGATTTGTTCAAATTTTTCTGTAATCATGTTTTTCTTGGTCAATGGGAGTTAGCCAGGACAGCAATTCCTACTTTGCTGAAAGAATTTGACAAAGATGAAAGGAATACCACTTTTATAGACATTCTAAAGGCTGTAATAGACTATCCATTTTCACAAAGGTATAATTAGAGAATGGTTGTATTTAATTTATAAAACCAACAATTTTGTTAATCCAAGGCCAAGTTTTAAATTTAATGATTAATTAATTTAATTAATCTAATTAATGGTTACATGCAAGGCAAATGCCTTCATCATTACATTAAATTAGCATAATAAATTAAATGAAAGGAGAGAAAATATCAGAGTAAGAATGGACACAAGTCTCGGCGTAATGAAAACAAAGATCAGAAGAAGGGAAAGAAAATGGATGGAAGTAAATTCAAAAACCAAACAGACGTTATAATTGCAGCTTTTTAAAATTTGTTATTTAGTTAATACCATATGGAGACAATGTACCAAATCTTTTTATTTATTTATTTTTCATATACATTTTTTCAGGTCTTATAATTAGTATTTATAAGTACATAATTTATTAATATATAGACTACTTACCCCTTCCCTTAATTCTTAGGCCTATTGAAAATGAATCATGAAGGTTAAATAAGTTACATAAGTTAAAGCAGAGTATTGTATAGGCGAAGGTCTACAGCCCCAAAAGTATGATTATGAATAATTTAATTATTCAATTTGTAAGATTACTTAGAGGTATGATGTCATTGATGTTATTGGGACTAGGTATTCGTGTCATAAAATGATCATAATGTACATGGCCATAGGTTACTCTTAGTCCATCTCATGAGCACCACTTAAAGGGGTGTGCAAGTTATCTTGTATTAAGCTTAAATTCTATACACTGTGCTTACTCTTCTGTACTTGTGTGTGTGTGTGTATAATATATATATATATGTACCTAATAAATCTTAGTTATATAAAAAATAGGTTTAAAAAGCAAGAATGGGTGCAATGTTAGTTCTTGCAGTGGATGCATATGTCCTCAGAATGTCTCTATACACTAGGCCAGGTTGTAAGTTACCTTAAGCTTGTTTTAGTTTTTCATGGTCAGTGGTTACCATTAGCATAGCTCACATTGTCATAGGTTACCCTAAGCTTGTTAGGTGAGAGTCTTCACTCAATCACCTGCTTTATTTAGTTAAGGTCAAAAGGTGTACATCCATTTTGACACTTCTAATGTTAGAATTCTTCCATTACTAGAATTCTTCCAACATTACACTTGCTCCAATAACACACTACTTTCTGTATTGCATGACTTTCTGTATTTTAAAAAGCTACAAAACGTTTGTTTACTCTTTTATAAAAGCTTAGGGTCACCGTCACTGAAGTCGGCACATCATTTATCATGGCTTTGTCTACATGAGCTTAGACTTGTTGAGCAGGATGTGATTTCAGACAAGGTACTTACTTCAATAAGTCAAGATTGTAACGAGAGGAATGTTTAGTTTAAGCAGAAACTATCCATGTATTAAACCTGTATCTATTCATCTAAATACTTAAGTATGTAAAACTATATAAATTTCAGTCTCATATATTACATTTTTAATAAATTTTACTTACTATCATCACCAAATACACTATTAAACTCAAATTTGTCAGAAACTTTCATAATAAATACACCAATGTTTTGTCATATATGAAATTCTTTGCCAAATGATTGTTCACTATAAAAAGCAATATGTAGGTCATGTTTTGAATTATGTTCACTAAAGAAAAATAGAGTTTTAACATTGAATTGCTGATGTGTGTGTTTGTGCTAACAAGTGTGTATTTTTCTTTTATAATATTTTGTTGTCTAATAATACCAATAGCCATTAGACTGCAGCACTCTAAAGAAAACAGGGGTGTGTTAGTACATTTTTTTTGGTGCAAAATATTTGTTCTTTTCTAGGTAAAATGGTTTGACCAAATGACTAAAGATATAGATTTCCGTCTAACACTTACCTGCCTTAAGGAGGCTGACAAAACCGTTATACAGGTATATTTTGGCAAGTTATCTGGACATGCATAATTTGTAAATATCACTTTAGCTACAAATAATAAAAATCAGCTAAAGCTTTTAATTATTTTAGCTATAAAATATCAATTATTAGCACATTTTAGCGTGAACTATAAAAACAATTAAGAAACTGTCAAAGCAAAACGCTTAGCACAATAATTTCAAAGTAAGTTGTATAAATTTCTATTATAAACGCTGTGTTGGCTAAATATATTCATCAAGTAGAAGCAGAATAAAATACAACAAATTTATTAACATTTAGTCATATATTACAGCCCTTGATAAATATGTTTTGCTTACTGCCGATGCATGGCATTGTAGTCTTACTAGAATTTTTGTTAATTTATTCTAGGAGTTGTACACTTTCTTCAAGAAACATGTTCTTAAAGTTGGCACCATGTCCACTGAAAAAGACTCAACAAGAAATGATTTCTTATCAGCGGGTGCTGTCACTCTAATCAAACAGACCATGGTTATTTCCCCTAGTCTTGGTGACAGTGTTGTTAAAGCCTTGGTCTGTGAGGAAGAAAATGTGGAGAAAAGACACAATGAAATGTTACAAGGTAATTTCACACAAGTCTGTTTCTTGGCAGACAGTCTTGTTTAATTAACCCTTACAGTACCAGGCGCGACTTTTTGCAGTGACCTACTTTTTTCCCTGTGGCCCAAGCGTCTTTTTTCACCTTTTGTTCTGAAACTATTATTGAGCTTTAATTGGGATTAGATGATTCTGATGCTGATAAGGAAGAGGGGGATAAAATGGTTGAAGGAAATAGGCCTACTATAGCTAAAAATTTACACCTATGGGAGCCTGTAGCTTTGACAGGTTTTAGACTAGTGTCAACGTAGATATTGATTTAGTAAGATCGACTGGACACTGTGCTAGCCACACAATCCTCTAGCGTGCCATTGCAAATGAAAAGTTTAAACAAAACATTTTAGTATTTTTAACACCCTTATCCATTTCTGAACAGTTAATTCTCTACATGTTATTATCAATTGTTTAAAACAAAAAAGTTACAATATAATTTGCAAACCTATCAAATTTTGGCTCATTTCAAAACAATGTCTGGGCCACGGGGAATAGTTAGCAAAATAATAGCCGGTACTGAGGCTATAAATAGCAAAAAAGTAGGTCGGTACTACAAGGGTTAAATACAGTACTTGACGTACCATCAGTGTCCAGCTAGAACAACATTCAGACAATGTGTCACCAATGTTCAGTTATGAAATAGAAAGCCTAATTGTTTTAACTTGATGTTCACAGCTCTTTACATTGAATGTATGAACAGCCTTCTTGACAAAATACAGCAAGACTCTCAAGATGAAGACCCAGAATATCTCTGTGATAAATTGCTGGAGATTTTGTCCTTCTACAACCCAGTGCCTTACTGGAATTACCTCCAGCTTCGACAGCTGTTCACCAGGTTGCTGAGCTTATCAACAGAACATTCGGCCTGTCACATGACTCCAGAGAAAATAGTCTCTGCAATAACTGGGAGGAAATCATTTTATTTACTGGATGAATTCTGTAAGATATTCCAAGAGGTGAGATACATTTTAGTGACTCATAGATTCACAATGACAAATTCATTGACAATGACAGATACATTTAAACAGACAAAATGAAAGGATTAGCGAAAACCCAATGCTATAGCTCAACTCGTGCTATTCAACTTAAGTTTCCAGACCAATAAAAATATAAAGAATTGTTTTTAAAGATTTTCAACCTATTAATGACAGTCAATAATGTGGAAAAATGGGACCGTAGCATTTCATTTGCCTAAATATTAGTTAGTTGATTTCTTCAGTAGATATTTTCACTGATTGGCATTTATTTTAAAGGCTTTTTTGATAGATGATTATTTCGGAAACATCGTTTTTACTGATTTATCACAAAACACAATAAACTAAAAAATGTAGTAAAAACACTTGTATGGCCAGAATGTAAAGATAGTAATGAAAATATTCGCATTTTCTCTACAAAATTTATGTTTTATGAAATACCAAGGGACTTAACTTTTTTTTTAATCCTCTATCCTCTTCTGTGAGTCAAAAGTTGTAAAGCCCAATTACCACAACGATAATTGTCTTTTTACAAATTTAAATGGGGCTCACATAAGAAAAAAATCTTTTTTTTACTGATGTACCAAAAACATGATTATTTACCATCAAAAGAATGTATTAAATGCCTCATCCAGCTATCACTTATCAAATGCTTCAAACATGTATCACTTAAAGGCATCAAACATGTATCACTTAAATGCTTCAAACATGTATCACTTAAATGCATCAGACAGGTATCTCTTAAATGCATCAAACAGGTATCACTTCACACCACTTACAAACCAGCGGATGAGCCCAGCAACCCTCTAAATGATGACCAAAGAGTTGTTCTGGAGATTATGACAAAACTTGACCGTAGTGTGTGCTGGAGAGATTTCTTCATTCTGTGCCTCAAAAAGCGTGTACATTTCCTGGCAGAAATTTTGGTAAAACAAAATTAAACAAAAAAGTCGTCTAGATTTTAATTTGTTTCTAAATGTATATCTAATTATAAAAGTTTTAATTTTTTGCATTTGCGTTGGGGGAAAAAAAATTTGCATTAATTATTTTCTGGTCAAAATAATGAAAACCAAAGAGACTTTCTTCAAAAAATTTAAAATAGATAACAGTGCTATTTATAAGTAATGGTTTCAGGGCTGCTGTTGAGAAAGTGCTTCTCTAAGCTATTGAAACTTATGAAGAACTAGCATATGTACCTGCGCTGCATCATGAGGGGGGAAGTCCTTTAATTGATTGATTTGACAAAATATGTTCATTTTTGTGCATATTATCTCCATTTAACTGTGGAAGTGATTAGACCATGGAAAGGAAACTCCTAACTAAGATGGGGGAAATGTGTAGGCGTGGGAGGGTTAATGATTTATTGGAAGGCTCAAGTCATCTTTAATCTGTTTGAATTGATGGCACACAAACGTTTCATCTCCTGTGAGATTTTACTGTTATGGAACACTTGTTTGTTACAACCTAACGTTTACTGTGAGATGTTACCGCTATGGAACACTTGTTTGTTACAACCTAACGTTTACTGTGAGATGTTACCGCTATGGAACACTTGTTTGTTACAACCTAACGTTTACTGTGAGATGTTACCGCTATGGAACACTTGTTTGTTACAACCTAACGTTTACTGTGAGATGTTACCGCTATGGAACACTTGTTTGTTACAACCTAACGTTTACTGTGAGATGTTACCATTATGGAACACTTGTTTGTTACAACCTAACGTTTGCTGTGAGATGTTACCGCTATGGAACACTTGTTTGTTACAACCTAACGTTTACTGTGAGATGTTACCGCTATGGAAAGCTTGTTTGTTACAACCTAACATTTACTGTGAGATGTTACCGCTATGGAAAGCTTGTCTGCTACAAACAAACAACTACTGTGACATATTAACCATTATGAAAAGCTTGTGTCCTACAATCTAACATCTACTGTGACATGTTAACCATTATGGAAAGCTTGTGTCCTACAATCTAACATCTACTGTGAGATGTGAACCATTATGGCAAGCTTGTGTGCTACAATCTAACATCGACTGTGAGATGTGAACCATTATGGCAAGCTTGTGTCCTACAATCTAACATCTACTGTGAGATGTGAACCATTATGGCAAGCTTGTGTGCTACAATCTAACATCTGCTGTGAGATGTGAACCACTATGGCAAGCTTGTTTGCTACAGACGAACTTTTACAGTGAACTCTTATTTAAAATATGTTGCTGTTTTATTTTAGTTTTTCTTTTACCACGTAACATACTCTATAGTACTTCTTTTTTATTCCAAAATAATCTTTCATTCACTTTTTCTTCTAAGCCCCCGACTACCAATCCATCCCTCCATCCACAAAATCCACCGCCTCAACCTCAAACCAGCTCTCTCCTATCATCCCACATTTCTTCTCAACTTCTATCTCTCCTATCATCCCACATTTCTTCTCAACTTCTATCTCTCCTATCATCCCACATTTCTTCTCAACTTCTATCTCTCCTATCATCCCACATTTCTTCTCAACTTCTATCTCTCCTATCATCCCACATTTCTTCTCAACTTCTATCTCTCCTATCATCCCACATTTCTTCTCAACTTCTATCTCTCCTATCATCCCACATTTCTTCTCAACTTCTATCTCTCCTATCATCCCACATTTCTTCTCAACTTCTATCTCTCCTATCATCCCACATTTCTTCTCAACTTCTATCTCTCCTATCATCCCACATTTCTTCTCAACTTCTATTTCTTTTTTAAAAAGCCACCCCTCTTTTTCAGTTTCAGTCGATCTTCCACCCTCCACTAAAGCCCTGAAAGCCCATTCATTATTCATTTCCATCCAGTCTTTTAATCCCCAACTAATTAATCCGCCACACCTAACCTTCACAGAAATCACCTTTTGTGTCAGATCATTGCATCCCTCTCCATCAATAACTTGGTGCTCAGCCAAAACATGTAACATCTCCCAATTATCCCTACTCTCTAACCTTACTGGCTCCCACACACCATTGAGCACTGCGCTGTCGCATGAACCAAGTCTTCTCAGACATAAACTCGTCGTGTAAACCGTGCAACAGTCTTTAGCTCAGTGATTTCCAACCTTTTGGCCCCACGCTTGTTCTGACCAGGAAAAAAAATGACTTTATGTCTTTTTTGAAGTTTCTAGAATGATAAAACCCCTAACAGGAACCAAAGGGTGACTTTTTTTAGATTTTTTGATTTTTCTAAGGATCTTGAATGTTTCAATGTTTTCAAATTTCAAGTTTCTAGGTTGACTGAAAGCGGTCCATTAATTCGGGTATTTTTTTAATGATAGATCATGACATATATATATATATATATCGCTACAGCTTTTAGCTAATTGTATCTGAAAGCTGTTCTTTTTTTCTTCCTTTTGATAAGCTGCTGCAAAATCATGGTAATTGTGAACTGTTCGCTGGTGAAATGTCAGGCTATAAGAAAAACTGCTGTGAAATGTCAGGCTATAAGAAAAACTGCTGTGAAATGTCAGGCTATAAGAAAAACTGCTGTGAAATGTCAGCCTATAAGAAAAACTGCTGTGAAATGTCAGGTTGTAAGAAAAAACTGCTGTGAAATGTCACAAGATTTAATTTAACATGACTAACAGTTTGAAATAATTGTATCTTTGTCTCTAAAACTAGGCCACCTGTAATTGGGCCAACCACCAGGCAATCATTGTTTCCTCCCTCTTAATGCACAGGATTTGAGCTTGTCCTTGGTAAAGGCTGGACAATTCATGGAGCTGCAAGACTTGCTTAGCTACCCAGAGCTACAGCCCTTGAAGTCTGCTGTTTTGCTGATGGGCTGGTCTCACTGTGTAACCTCAGCTCACGCTAGGACACTTCTAGACACACTGTGGGATGATTCTGTAAGTATGACACTTTTAGACACACTATGGGGTGATTCTGTTATTTGGGCACTTCTAGACACACTAATGGCATGATTCTGTTAGTAGGGCACTTCTAGACACACTATGGAGTGAATTTGTTAGAAGGACACTTCCAGACACATTATGGGATGATTCTGTAAACTTAACAGTTGAAGCAACAAACATTTGAAACATTGAATTGGGAAGATAACACAGATCTTTTGTCTATCGTTAAATCCTTAACTGGCCTATGCTTTATATCACTTGTGCACTTCAGACCAACAGCCTTTATATCCTATGCTTTATATCACTTGTTCACTTCAGACCAACAGCCTTTATATCCTATGCTTCATATCACTTGGCCTTTATATCCTTAATTAATGCAAACCTGGGATTACTGCCTTTGACTCTCTATTCAAAAATTGTTTGGTTTCTTATAGAATGACATTCACAACCCGGTCTTGGCAAAAACTTGTAGGAAACTTGCCTATCACCTTGACCTGATACAATGGTGCCTGGATAGGGCCAAGTAAGTTTTAAGGCCCCAAAAGGGCCAAGTAAGTTTTAGAGCCTCAAAAGGGCCAAGTAAGTTTTAGAGCCTCAAAAGGGCCAAGTAAGTTTTAGAGCCGCAAAAGGGCCAAGAACGTTGTAGAGCCCTGAAACCGCAAAAAAAAAGAAGAAAAAAAGCAACAAATAAACAAATCTGTTTTTTGTTTAAAAAAGCATAATTATTTCTTAACTCTTAGAGTGACTTTACAAATTGAGCTAAAACCCTTTCTGCTATTGACCTATATCAGAACCAGTGCTACTTCTCAAATGAACCTTACACCATTTTATCTCTTGACCTATGTCCAGATCAATGCTACTTCTCAAATAACGCCATTTCATCCCTTGCCCCATATCCAGACCACTACTACAGAATGCAGAGATAAGCCCCACACGACAGGCCACAGAACTGCTGCAAGGGCTGGAAACACACTCAGTTCTCTACATGCTGCATCACTCCACCAGTCTTGCCTCCCTCGATCATTCGGAGGTTCTTCAGCTGTTAGCACATGTCTCCACAGATAAAAGTGAGGCTTAAACATATTTTCACTGATTTCGTTTTTCCCTTAAAGAATTTTTTAATAGAAAATACCAAGTTAATTTTTATATTTTTTAATCAGACAAGAGTGAACGTAGGATTCAAAGTTGAACAGATTAAACTTAGTCAAATCAAAACTGAAGAAACAAAAATAGGGTTCTTTTTTTTTTTTTAAATTTATGACAGATTTGTTTTGCTTCAACTTGCAGAGACCAAGCGCAAGACTGTTACATTCCAGGATGAGTCCCAAAGTGGTCCGCAATCAACAATCAACATTGAACAACAGAAAGATCTTGCAATATTTCGAAGCTACTGTGCCATAAAAAATGTCATGGACGCTGTAGCGTTTTGTGCCAAGTACTTTGACCACAAGCTCATGAGCCCGGTTCACATCACACGAACGGTTAAGGCAAAGTCCTTGGACAGGCAGTTCCTTCCCGATCAGCCGATGAGCTCCAGTGAAGGTGAGGACTCCTCCAGCCCGAGCCTCCATCAGGCGCGAGCTCTGAGCAGAGATCCAGAGGAGAAGGAGAGCTCCGACCACTTCATCAGATCCTACGAAATGTGTGTCACTAAAAAGTTAAAGGAAACCAAGGATCACTTGTCACGCTTGCAGCCTCTGACCTATCGGCTGGAGATTTTAGAGAACATTTTCTCTCTCATCTTCACCACACATGAGGATTTGTGTGACGTGACTGGAACCATAGATGTGGAGACAGATGACGATGTGGATGACAGTAAACTGAACAGCTTCGGGGACAACCTTAACATGTCCGTGATCTCTGAGGAGGAGTATGCCACAGAAAATACAGGTCTTGAGGAATCGAAGCCAGTTGAGAGGACCTCCCGGACCTCACAGCGCTGTCATAGACCACAAGCTGGCAGGTCAGAATGCCTGGACTACGACGCCCCATTCATCGACCCCTATCAGAAGCAAGTCGCCGATCCATCTCCTGTCTACGATGTCTTGCAGTCTTCTTATTTTACCCCAGGTGCAGACCACCAGAGGAAGGCCACGGAGTTGGCACAGCAGGCACAAAATATTTACCTTGAAAGCAAGAAGAAACGGAAAAGGAAAAGAGTCACGTCTGAATCATGCCCCAACACACTGGTGGGCTTCCTTCCAAACGAGTACCTAGTCAGAGACGTCCTCTACTTACTCAAAGAAGCTTTATCTGACCTGAATGCTGCCAAATTCACAATAAATGGGAAAGCCCCTGAAAAACTGCCGAAGGACCCGATGAAGAGCCCTAAACTTAAGCTGCCGGGTGCTGATCCAAAACTAGAGTCTGCCCTGCAGGCCAGTTTACAGAGTAGCGTCCAGCCCGACATGTTCCTCAAGAGGAGCACCAAGCTGACCCAGGCTGTCCACGAAGCTTGGTGGAGGTTTCAGCTGATTGCCCATGAAGCCATCCCTAGAGAGCCCTGCCACGTCCTGGCGGAGAGGATTTTTATAACAGACAACGACATCAATTTCCTGCCTGTGTGTGAAGGAACAGCTTACAGCCCTGACAAAGGTAAGAGAGCAGCTTGCAGCCCTGGCAAAGGTAAGAGAGCAGCTTACAGCTCTGACAAAGGTAAGAGAGCAGCTCACAGCCCTGACAAAGGTAAGAGAACAGCTTACAGCCCTGATGCCATAAGACAACAGCTCACAGCTCTTTCAGAAATATAAGATTACAGCTCAAGGATTCTCAAAGTTTCACATTGTTATCTTACTTGTAGTTTCTGGAATAAACCGTTGGAAAACTCTAATAGAAAACTCTAATGAAGATTGAAATATAAAGATTTAAAATAACATCCTTTTTTATTTGCCATGTCGTCAGGGGACAGTTCACGGCTACCTGGCACAGATTCAGATCCGGGGTCGGCCAGCAGGCCAAGGTCAGCCAGCTCCTACACTGTCCTCTCCCACACCAACATTGTGTCCCAAATGATGGCTACACCTGAGAGTTTACTAGTGCATAGCTTGGTCAAGGGCAGTCTGACCCAGGCAGCAGAAGTGATCAAGGTGAGACCGTTGGATAAGGTTGGCTGTTCGTTAGCTTAACCAAGGGAATTCAGTCTGTATAAACTATGTCAGTATTGAGAAGTTCTTTTGTATAAACTATGTCAGTATTGAGAAGTTCTTTTGTATAAACTATGGCAGTATTGAGAAGTTCTTCTGTATAAACTATGGCTGTGTTGAGAAAGTTTATTTCATCTTAAATAATCTGGAATTATCAATCTGCATTAAATAACTTCGAACACCCGAGAGTTCTTTTATGTATGTTGTATGAAGAATGTGCCAAGTTGCCCCTGGAAAGGCAAAAGTGCCAAGTGTCCCTGGCAATGGTAAGGTCTTTTCTATCAGACGCCATTTTTAAAATGTAAATGAGCAAATAGGATTTTTTGTTAAAGATATCTTAAAAAGGTGAATAAGAAAATTATTCATTGATCTTCTGTTGAATGTTTTTTAAATTATTTTTTTGTATTCCAGTTGTTTCGTTTGACAGAGAAAACAGCTGAATCTTGTGAAGTTCTTTTTGCCAATGTTTACCAGACAAGTGCCCGGCTTATATGGGAACTGGAGACAGAAACTAAAGACGGTGCTAAAAATCCCCCAAAGGTTGGCAAGCGCAGCATGAAGGCCCTTTCCAAAGCTGCAGCTGTCGGTGTGGCCACCGCCAGCTTGTCCAACATTATTGAGGACTTGGTATCTAAAGCCTGCGTGCCCCCCGTTCCGAGACCAAAGACAGCGTTTGCCAGGGAGAACTTCTGGCATTTCTTCAATCTAGACTCTACTTCAGCTCTGCTGCTGGATCTGTTGTGCACTGCGTGTAGGACCTGGGACACGTGTGCTAACATGTTGGATATCATCAAAACAAGGACCAAGCTCCTTGAGCACACTCCCAGCCATTCTGGCACAAACAATAGTCCATCGGCCTCATCTTTACTAGGTCAAAGTTCCAATCCTTCTTCTGGGTCTTCATCGTCGTCTGTGACCTCCCCCATGACCAATCAACCTGTGAGTCTACCTGGAGGTAAACAAAGCTTGCATGGGGTCAAGGGCTGCAACCAGTTGGTGTGGTGCCTATACGATTTGATCCAGCTTGGGGAAAGTCGACCACACGGGCATCTGAGCCCCATCAGTTTACAACATCACTTGCACTCCGCCTACTCCTCTCTCAGTGTACAGAATCTGCGCAGCTTGGATGCGGCCTTGATGGAGATAAGGCGAGCAGTTGACCATGTCCAGCAGATCTTTTTGGGATCAGCAACTGGTCATTTGGAAATCACTGTAGAAGATGCTGGGTCATCAGCGTCTTTGTCCCCAAAGGGGAGCTCATCAAGCTGTGAGTGCTTTTGTTGGACTGCTAGAATTAAGTTAATATTATAATTTGATCAAAATTATACATTTATCAGACTGCTAGAATTAACTTAACATTATAACTTGATCAAAATTATATAATTATTAAGACTGCTAGAATTAACTTAACATTGTAACTTGATCAAAATTATACATATATTAGACTGCTAGAATTAAGTTAAAGTTGTAACTTGATCAAAATTATACATATATTAGACTGCTAGAATTAAGTTAAAGTTGTAACTTGATCAAAATTATACATATATTAGACTGCTAGAATTAAGTTAAAGTTGTAACTTGATCAAAATTATACATATATTAGACTGCTAGAATTAAGTTAAAGTTGTAACTTGATCAAAATTATACATTTACTAAACTGCTAGAATTAAGTTAACATTAACATTGTAGCTTGAGCAAAAGTTTACATTTATTTCAAGAATTACCAAATTGAGCTTATTTAATGTGAAAAATGTAAAACAATTGAAGCTTCCCCTTCCCACAATCCCATTGACTAGTGTCTGGCAGTACAACAGGAAGTGCAGTTGTGGGCTCCAAAGCTGCAGTCAAACAACCAATTGATGAGAATCCTCTGCATGTAGGCGTCAAGCACTTGATGTACATTATGGAGAAATACTCCCCAGGCGCTGGACTGACACAGCTCTTGCATGTGTAAGTTTTATTGGTCATACTCAACAGGTCTCACAACTCTTGCACATGTAAATTTCATTGGTCATACTCAACAGGTTTAAAGTGGGAAAACACATGAAAGTGGTGCCTGGATAAATGATTTTTGTACACCTGTTCTTTGGATAAATGGTTTTTGTATTCCTGGTCTTTGGATAAATGTTTGCATGCCTGGTGTTTGAATAAAGGATGTTTGCATGCCTGGTGTTTGGATACATTTTTGCATTCCTGGTGTTTGGATGAATAATGTTTGCCTACCTGGTGTTTGGATAAATGATGATTGAATACCTGGCATTGGCATTGGGATAAATGATGTTTGCATACCTGTGTTTGGATGAATGATGTTTCTTACTTGGTGTTGGGATAAGTGATATGTGCAAACATGGTGTTTGGATAAAAGATGTTTGCCTACCTGGTGTTTGGATAAATGATGCTTGTATTCATGATGATTGCCTGTAGATGAGTCTTTGCTCCCCAGTAAAAGTTCATCTCCATTTAAAAACTACTTACTGAGTTTGTACAAACATGTGAAGGAGATGACTCACCTGGTCGCTGAATGTCAAGGGAAAAACAAAGGTAGGAATAGAATACAGGTTACAATTGCACGCAAATTAGGAAATAATGAACAGGTTATAATTGCATGCATTATAGAAGTAGTCAGCAGGTCACAATTGTATGCAAAGTAGACATAGTTAACAGGTTACACAAAGCTACGCAAACTTAAGGTTATGACATTCAGTCTTGTCATGTATTAAAGCTTCTCACAAACTTGGACACTATTTTTTTTTTTTACATCAAATCATAAAGGGGGTTAACTTAACCGCAATTTTCACATCAAATCATAACAAAGAGAGTTAACATAGATACCATTTTCACATCAAATCATAAAGGGAGTTAACTTAACCGCAATTATCACATCATAACAAAGGGAGTTAACATAGATACCATTTTCACATCAAATCATAAAGGGAGTTAACTTAACCGCAATTTTCACATCAAATCATAACAAAGGGAGTTAACATAGATACTATTTTCCACATCAAAGCATAAAGGGAGTTAACCGCAGTTTTCTCATCAAATCTTAACAAAGGGGGTTAACATGTCCTATTTTAATTGACTCTTTTATCATGAGAAAAGCAACGTTTCAGAAAGGGTAACTAAAAGAAAATTATCCTGTCACCTGTTGTATTTTTCAGAACTGACCAGCAATTATTTCAAAGTATTAGAAGATGGACCAGTCAATATTTTAGGTCGTTTGCTGTTTGTAAAGAAGATGCCACCAGCCAGGTAAGAATGGTCATGGGACATTTAAAAAATACATAATGATCTTTTTGTATTTCAACAACCACTGTCGGTTCCATTTCCCTGTGTTGAGACTCTATCCCTAGGACAAGATCAGTGGGGCCATCAATACGTGACGTCACACTATCTTGGCTGATTTTTTTTACACCTATCCTCCCAAATTTATAACACAAAAAAGATTGTGAACAAGTAATCTACAATATGCTCTCAACCGAACAAATAGCACTTTCTTTTAAATCTTTGTCAATCCTTGTTTTAATATGAAGCAATTTATCTATTGTTTAAAGCAATACAAGTGCCAATTATACATAAGAGTAAGATGACATTCTTAACCTGTTTAAAACAAATTATTCATATTTTTCAAGTTGAACTTCTGATTGTTTCAATGACTAGATTAGAAGCCGTGGCGGAAAAGTTGAGTTTGAATCTGACCCACACAATCGTCTACAGCTGCTGTCCCAAGATCCCCAGTAAACACCCACCGTCCATTACACAGCTGGCCAATGGTCAGTTGAAAGAAAAATGCTAAACAAAATTATAATTTTTCATAAGTCACTTTTCTCATATTAAGGCTCACTTTAAAAACAAAATAAAGTTGTGTATCTGTATAGAGGGTAAATTCAGGGAACTATTCAATAGGGTAACTATATGGAATTTTATATCAACGGGGTTAATGTAGGTAATTTTATGAGTATTAATAGGGTAAATATTGGGAACTTGATTCAGACTTGCACGACTTGGAACTTAAATCCTTAATCCCAGTTTAATCCTTAATCCCATTGGCTTAAATATGTCACCTGTATATTTTCTAGACACATCAGTTATAATGGGGTCGACCAGAGCTTACAACCTGCAACCTGATGGTCATCTAAAAGCAGCTGATGAGTCCAGTCCTGACTTGGCTGACCAACCTAAGAACAACCCAGAGGAAATTGTCAGGGACATTTTGACTGAACTTGTTACTATAATGGAAGGTAGTTGATCTTTAGGTTGTGATGGGCATTTTGACTGAACTTGTTACTATAATGGAAGGTAGTTGATCTTTAGGTTGTGATGGGCATTTTGACTGAACTTGTTACTATAATGGAAGGTAGTTGATCCTTAGGTTGTGATGGGCATTTTCACTGAACTTGTTACTATAACAGAAGGTAGTTGATCTTTAGGTTGTGTTGGGGATTTTGACTGAACTTATTACTATAACAGAAGGTAGTTGATCTTTAGATTGTGATGAGCATTTTGACTGAACTTGTTACTATAATGGAATTTAGTTGATCTTTAGGTTGTGATGGGCATTTTGACTGAACTTGTTACTATAACAGAAGGTAGTTGATCTTAGGTTCTATAATTTTTAATCACTTTTAAAAGCAAATAAAAAATTTCTAAAACAAAGATTACTAAAGAAAAATAAGATTTTCAAATCTTGGCGGCCCTGAACTGGCATTCACACAGATGCAACCCTAACCATTTTCCCATAGATGCGATCCCAACCGGCATTCACACAGATGCGACCCGTAATCTTAATTAAAAGTAGTAGGCAAATATGCCTACTCAAAATAGTGATATAAAATACTGTTTCCCCTTTTTAAATATTAAATATGTATACAAGTCTGGCCAGCTGATTCACTTTTATTTGAGTTTGACACACTGATGCACTTGGAGCAAGCACGCACAAAAAAAATGTGCTGAGCATTCCTGTGCGGAATCTACTATGTGTGCAATCTTCTTGTGGGGAATTTTCTTGTGCTGAATTTTTGTGTGGGGTATTTCTTAAGATGGAATTTTGACAACTATATTTCTTGGGGAATAAATAACCATAACTCACACAAGAAATGGGAACATTGAACAGGTAACACTATTAAGTTCCTTTAGATTTTAGAAGTTCAGTCCCTTGTAGATAATTCAATAACATTTCCCTTAAAGAAATTGAACTACTTAATTAATTACTTGGACTTAATTTCGTCCTTTTTAACAATCTGATTTTTTTAGTATTTTTCTTCTTTATTTTCAGCAACTTCAAATTCTTGAGTACAAAGTAATAGTCCAATATTTGACTTGTCCTTCCAGGCATATCCAGCCAACAAAGTGCTAAAGGTGTCTTTGACCTGACCTGTGCCAAACATTTAGTACAGATGAAAGTCTACACACCCCTGATGGCCAGGGTCAGTAACCTCAGAGACGTCGACCTGTCTGTGCTGAGCTCCAATGACCAGCGTCTGTGTTTCATGGTGAATTTGACTAACCTCATGTTGCTGCACTGTCATCTGACCTGTGTTTCCAACAGGATGGAGGTCAGTGGTGGCTTTAATGTTTTCACTATCTTGTTTTGTAAACAGAAGCATGTAATGTAATGAGCAACATAGCAGTTCCTTTTAACAAGGCTCTTGAAGGTTCAGTAAGAGTTTGCCGGTCCAGAAAGATTTATCTTCTTCTTCTTCTATATCTTAAGGGCCCACGATCAATTTATTGATCATTTTGGCTCCTATGCATGTAGATGGGATTTGCATTGTTTCTGTTACTGGTGGTGATGAGGAAATTATGCACTCGGGGTTTGAAGGCTTGAGGCAATAGACACAAATGTGTCTAGTGTTGTCGCCTCAACTGTTCCTTTTGAAAGATGGTTCCAGTCCCTGATTGTCTTGGGCAGGAATGAGCAGCTCCTATACTGGCTTCTTGCTGGTATGAGCCTGAATTGCCTGTCATGGCCTCGTCGCTGTCTATGGGGGAGAGGGACGAGTTTCTGTTTAATACTGGAACAGTGGACCAGCCCATTATTTATCTTGTACATCATGGAGAGCCTGGATTGTCGTCGTCGTTTCTCCAATGGTGACCAGCCTAGTGTTTCTAGCATGCTGCCAACACTAGAGGTATTCCTGTAGCGGTTTAGGACAAAACGTGCTGCTCGTCGCTGGACCGCCTCCAACCTGTCAATGCTCTTCTGGGTAAATGGGTCCCAGACTGAAGATGCATAATCTAAAATCGGACGGATAAAGGCTTTATATGCTCTTTCTTTCACACAGGAGTTGCCAATCTTTAGATTTCGCCTTAAGAACCCCAAGGCTTGGTTTGCTTGGTTACATACATTGTTAATATGCTCGTCCCAGCGGACCTCTCTTTGAATGGTAACACCCAGGTACTTTACGGAGGAAACTTGCTCAAGAATATGGCCGTGCAGTTTGTATTGGTAGTGTAGAGGAGTACAACTTCTAGAGATTGATAGTGTCTGGCACTTGGCAGGATGAAATTCCATGTCCCAGCTCATCTCCCACTCAGCTAACAGATTGAGATCCTGTTGTAGCTGGTCCTGGTCAGATCTGTTGGCGATCGTCCTATACACTGCTGTGTCATCTGCAAACAGTCTTGCCTGTGATGTCAGTTTCTCCGGTAGGTCATTAATGTATGCTAGGAACAAACAGGGGCCCAGGACTGATCCCTGGGGGACCCCTGACTTCACATTGACAAAGGAGGAGCTTGTACCGCCCACCACTACTGCTTGGCGTCGGTGGCTGAGGAAGCTAGAGATCCATGTTTTAGTGGTGCCTTGAATCCCATATATCTGGAGTTTGTGTAGAAGCAAACTATGATTCACCCGGTCAAATGCTTTTGCGAAGTCCATTACTAGCACGTCAGTCTGCTTGTGGTTCTCCAGATTGGTCATCAAGTCTTCTACAAATTCGAGAAGCTGGGTCTCACATGACCTATTGACTCGGAAGCCATGTTGACAGTCATTGAGTATATTTTTGCTTTCAAGATGCTTCATGACAGAGCTTACGATTATGTGCTCCAACAATTTGCAGACGACGCTAGTGAGGGATATCGGACGATAGTTGGCAGGGTCGGAATGCTCCCCTTTCTTGTAAATTGGAGTGACATGCGCTGTTCTCCAGTCTGCTGGAACATTTCCTGTGCATAGTGACGATTGGAAGAGGATTGTCAGTGCAGGAGCGATTTCTTTGGCTAATTCTTTGAGCACTCGTGGTTTAATGTTGTCAGGACCACATGCTTTGTAAGGGTTAATGGTATTGAGGAGGGCAAACACACCTTGTTCTGATATCTGGATATCTCCCATGATAGGATAGGCTCTGTTCATCATTTTGGTCTTCAGAAGGAACTCAGTCTCAGAGTACTCTCTACCGTCACCAAAGACCGACTGGAACTGCTGATTGAGTATCTCCGCCTGTGCTTTTGGGTCAGATGTCAATTGGCCATCCCACCTCAAGGGGGAAACTCCAGCGTTTGAGGACTTTTGGTGTTTCACATAGCTCCAGAAGCGCTTGTTCTTGACATCTTTGGTCGGGGTGTCTTCCTCTGAGAAGATGCCGTTCATGTAGTTCCAATACGATCTACGCAATAAGCGTTGAATGGTTCGGCGGAGTCTCAGTACCTCCTCTCTCAGTTCCATCGAGCCATTTTTCTTCATGCGTTTGTATTGGCGGTCTCTCCTGTGGATGAGCCTACGGATTTCAGCCGTGACCCATGGCTGATTTATCCTAGGTTTGGTGATTTGGTGTGGTATAAATTTCTTCACTGCATCAGTGATTGTAGTCTTGAACTTCACCCACAGCTCGTCTGTTGTCGCTGTACCTTGAATCACCTTCATGTTTGAGCTTAGCTCTGTGGTTGCAATCCTTAGGCCATCCCAGTCTGCCTTGGCATAAATTGGGATTTCTCGAATGATTTGTTTCATTTTTAGTGTGTTGACCTGAAATTCACAATAAGGAATGTTGTGGTCCGAAATCCCGGATTTATCAAACGTTATCATTAATATCAGGGCCATCAGGTAGACTATTCGATTTTCTATCAACTTGAACATCGACAAAGCCAGACGAATTGTTCTTGTTTGTATCTTTGAATCTTGTGCAGTATAAAATGTTGGATTGGGATCAACATGCAAGCTAATGCCCCCACTTCCTGTGCAGTATAAAATATTGGATTGGAATGAACCTGCAAGCTAATGCCCCCACTTCCTGTGCAGTATAAAATGTTGGATTGGGATCAACTTGCAAGCTAATGTCCCACACTTCCTGTAAACATAATGATCTTATAAAGATATAAATATTTTGTGGACAATTTCAGCTGCAACGACAACTCGATGAGTTGGGAAATGGTGATGAAGAGGAAGTGGATTTATACCCTCTCACAGCTGCAGACAATCTGGCATATTTAAGCAGCTTCTCATACATCGTAGGACAGCTGGGCATTGTCAGGTGAGCTTTTTTTTTTTTTACTGTGCCATTCAGTGGCATCTTTAAGCTCCTTCTATTATTTTTATATCACATTCAGTTATCAGCCCCTAAGAACCATAATTTTTTCCGTAAATAATTTTTTGTTTGTTTTAAACTTGTTAAATCCCTCCCTTGATTTATTGCATCAAATAAAATAAACATTTAGACTATATTTCTTAAAATAATCATTCTGGCATGATGCATTGTTCCAACTTGTTATTGAAAGTTTCTGATAACATCATTTCTTCTCTGCAACTCATACAACACCATTCTCCCTTCTCTGTGACATGTCTTAGTGTGTTTGACCTGCTCACCATTTTGGAACAAGATGAACTGCAGTCATCTTCTCAGTGGGGAAATTTGCTGGCATTTAGGAAGTTAGGTAAATCAAAAACTAAAAAAAACAACATTTTTTGACATTGTATTTTGTGCTTCTAGTTTTGTAAGGACCAATTATATTTTGTGCTTCTACTTTTATAAGGAACAATCAGATTTTGTGCTTATAGTTTTGTAAAGACCAATCATACTTTGAGCTTATAGTTTTTTAAGGACCAATCATATTTGGTGCTTTTAGATTTGAACAACCAATCATATTTTATGCTTTTAGTTTTTTAAGGACCAATCATATTTTGTGCTTGTAGATTTGAACTGACTAATCATATTTTATGCTTTTAGTTTTGTAAGGACCAATCATATATTGAGCTTGTAGATTTGAAATGACTAATCATATTTTATGCTTTTAGTTTTTTTTTCAATCCATCATATATTATGCTTGTAGTTTTGAGATGAACTAATAAATGGTTTCATCTTGTTGTTTTCGAAACAAGTTAAACATATTAGTTTTGAATTCTGGACGGTTTTGTTTGCAATAAAACTTGTTCCATTCTTCTGTTGTCAGCCTTAAACCCTGATGACCCCTGGAAGAGGTTCGCCCCCTTGCCTGAAGCTAGAACATTGTTTCTGATCAACACAGGCTGTACATCGTCCCCTCCCCTCAAGGTAAACGACTGAACTCTTCACTAAACAGGTTACTGTGTTATGGCCAATATGCTTTTTATAAAGGAAATAGAACTCTTCGCCAATGTTACAAAACTATGATGTTGTAATTTAATTATGTTCTGCCCCAATTATTAAAAGTATTGGGTTTGAAATGTTTAATGTTTGTATTAACAAACAAAGGTCCCTTTCCTCTACGTTAGATTAGTACTGCTATTATGGTTATGTCTAGGGTACGATTAATTTCCTGATGAAGTATTCTACACTAATCCTACTTCACACTCACTCTATCATTCAATGAACTCTCACTAGCTCTCACTTGCAAGTCTAGTAATACTTTAACTATACTAATAAAACAAGAGTGGTTCAGCCCACAAATAAATATTTAATTATAAGAAAACAGAACTATCAGCATACAAATTACATATACTATACACATAAACAGGATAACAAGATACTGCCCAATATTATTGCATAGTAGGCTCTCAATGGCGATCTGGTCAAATAAGTAAGTCCCACACACACACACCACAGCAGCCCTCTGCTCGGGTCACAACGTACTGCGGGGTTGGGCGGCTTGACTGCGTAAGTGTCTCCGGTCACTGGCACTGCGAGGAGGTAGGTGCCGACTTTGAACTTTACTGTGGGTAACACACACACAGTATATGCTACCGTCTTGTTGATTCCTTTGGCTTATCTCCTGCTAATAACTGCGACTCCTTTACTGAACTGTACTAGCTTTAGTTCCAGATATTATTTATTGAACTAGTACACCTCTGACCAAATATTTACTTTACAAATACTTTCTGGTCAAATATTCTTTACTGGCCAAATGTTACATACTGTAACTTATTTCATGTAATTTCTTCACTTTACTTTACTTCAGTTTACTTCACTTTACGTAACTTCAGTTTACTTCACTTTACGTAACTATACTTTACTTAACTTTACTTAACTTTACTTAACTTTACTTAACTTTACTTAACTGGCTAGAAATGAGAATAATAAATACAATGCATAAGACATAGCTAAGAATTACAAATCACATCACATTATAAATTATTAATAGTTATCATATTCAAACATTAACAATAGTAACTATGGTCCTACCATTTTCTTAATAACATTACATCTACGACTCTACATACCAGTACATATGAATATGAAATAGAACAATACTAACCCGACACAATCGGATAAACACACTTTATCAGCTAATTATGCCAGCCAGGCTCTTCTGACATAATTCAGGTAAGAGAGGCCGATACATGATTTGGGCTTTCAATATATACTCTAAGTTTGGCGTGCTTGTCCCGCATTTAAGCGTGGCATCCCAGAGTCGTGTTTAAATGACTCACAAGCGTGGCTTCGGATTCCGAGTTAGTTTTTTTTAGCGTTGGTCATCAGAGTGACAACTCAGAGTTGGGACGCTTGATAAGAATGAGTGTATTGCTTAAACTGGGTCATGGCCAAAGTGAATAAGTTAATTTCCATTGTTATTTGAGTCTACTTGTATTATTTTAAGGCCCAGCCTAATTGTGTCATATCGCGTGGGGTAGCGATGAACGCGTGGGGAAGCGATGGAGAGAGTGGAGCCAGCGGGTCTCACAAAGGTGAGGACCAGCGGGTCTCAACAGCCAAACAAGTTACTGTGTTATGGCCAATATGCTTTTTATAAAAGGAAAATAGAACTCTTCGCTAAAACAAGTTACTGTGTTATGGCCAATATGCTTTTTTATAAAAGGAAAATAGAACTCTTCGCCAAAACAAGTTACTGTGTTATGGCGAAATATGCTTTTTATAAAAAGGAAAATAGAACTCTTCGCTAAACAAGTTACTGTGTGTGTTATGGCCAATATATGCTTTTTATAAAAGGAAAATAGAACTCTTCGCCAAAAAAAGTTACTGTGTGTTATGGCCAAATATGCTTTTTATAAAAGGAAAATAGAACTCTTCGCCAAAACAAGTTACTGTGTGTTATGGCCAAATATGCTTTTTATAAAAGGAAATAGAACTCTTCGCTAAACAAGTTACTGTGTTATGGCCAATATGTTTTTTATAAAGGAAATAGAACTCTTCGCCAAACAAGTTACTGTGTTATGGCCAATATGCTTTTTATAAAGGAAATATAACTCTTCGCTAAACAAGTTACTGTGTTATGGCCAATATGCTTTTTATTAAGGAAATAGAACTCTTCGCTAAACAAGTTACTGTGTTATGGCCAATATGCTTTTTATTAAGGAAATAGAACTCTTCGCTAAACAAGTTACTGTGTTATGGCCAATATGCTTTTTATTAAGGCAATAGAACTCTTCGCTAAACAAGTTACTGTGTTATGGCCAATATGCTTTTTATTAAGGAAATAGAACTCTTCGCTAAACAAGTTACTGTGTTATGGCCAATGTGCTTTTTATTAAGGAAATAGAACTCTAAACAAGCTAATAAGTCATGGTCAATAGGGTATTTATAACTGAACTCTTCACTCAACAAGTTACATGCTCTAGGTCAGCGGTTCTCAACTTGTGGGTCGCGACCCCTTTGGGGGTTGAACAACACTTACACATGGGTCGCCTAAGATCATCGGAAAACACATATTTATGCAGTAGCAGCGAAAATAATTTTATGGTTGGGGGGGTCATTACAACATGAGGAACTGTATTAAGGGGTCCGCGGCATTAGGAAGGTTGAGAACCACTGCTCTAGGCAAATGAATTTTAGTTGTATATAAATGATGAGCATACACACTGTAAAATGAATTGCCCTTGTGTCCAGATTCTAAGGCCTGACACAGTTATACAACAACTGGAGCAATCTGTCAGAGATTACCTGGTCCATTCTGTCTTAGTGTCTGTGGAGAAAGAAAGGGTCAGTACTGATTATTGATTCAAATTAATCATCACCTTTTAATATCAAACATTATTCTATCTAACCACTAAATTAATCATCATTTTTAACATCAAACATCATTATATATAGCCTCTAAATTAATCATCAGCTTTAACATCAAACATCACTGTATTTAGTCACTCATTTAAACATAAATTTAGATAACATTACTACAGTTTAGACAAGATCATATCCGTTTAGGCTAAATCACATCAGTTGAGACTTCAGGCTGAGACATCCTGTTTCAACTTTATTATATTCTAGGTAAGCTTCCCGGAGCTGCTGGTGTGGAATGAGAGACGCCTGACCAGCGATGAGCCAGCATCGAGCACCAGCCGCCATACTGCTCTTCTCACCTGGGTGTCAGACTTCATCGGTGCCGAGAAACAAAAACAGCTGCAGCAACTGCTCAAGTTGGATGGTGTGCATGGTGAGAACATTGGTAAACTTTATGCACTTTCTTTATACTATACATTCAACTGTAAATATTGTATTACTATACATTCAACTGTAAATATTGTATTACTAAATATTCAACTGTAAATATTGTATTACTAAATATTCAACTGTAAATATTGCATTACTAAATATTCAACAGTAAATATTGTATTACTAAATATTCAACAGTAAATATTGTATTACTAAATATTCAACTGTAAATATTGTATTACTAAATATTCAACTGTAAATATTGTGCTTTGTGTGTTTGGCAAAGGGCTAGGGTTAAGCAATGTTTGGCAAAGGGTTAGGGTTAAGCAATGCTTGGCAAAGGATTAGGGTTAAGCAACATTTGGCAAAGGGTTAGGGTTAAGCAATGTTTGGCAAAGGGTTAGGGTTAAGCAATGTTTGGCAAAGGGTTAGGGTTAAGCAATGTTTGGCAAAGGGTTAGGGTTAAGCAATGCTTGGCAAAGGATTAGGGTTAAGCAACGTTTGGCAAAGGGTTAAGCAACGTTTGGCAAAGGGTTAGGGTTAAGCAATGTTTGGCATAGAAGTCTTGCAAAAATCCCAGGTTACTAGGTTTATGCATTAAGTAATGTCAGTGTATTATCATAATGGGACTTATATTTGAGTGATTAGGATTTGCTTTGCTTTATTTTCTTTATTTTCAATATTTGTCCTTAGATGTGACAGGTCGTAGTGAGCTGCCATTCCACGTGGATGTTGCTAGTTATGACAGCACTTTTTCTGTAACCTTTGACATCAACCATGTCAAGGTTGGACAGCTGAACGATATCAACACTCCAGTTGTCAAGAATAAACCAAAGGCAGCTGTCTACCCGTTTACTAACTCCTACGAAAGGTCAGGTCAGGGCTGGAGCCTTGAACTTCCCATCTACAACCTGACCCCCGTCACACTAGAGTACGTCAAGCAGGACTCACTCCTAGTGGCCACCATGGTCAGCTTGACCTGTGCTGACAATCTCGACAACATTGAGCAGCAGTTCACCGATGACCACTTCAACCAACCAGAGTCCACCGTCTCTGGCCAGTATCAGGTGACCACAATCAGGCCGCAGAGGTCTTCATCCGACATTAGTCTTGTCGACATTCGAAGCTATCGGTATCACCGCCTCACCGACGATTATCCCGTGCTGCAGCGGCATTTGCTGCATTATATTTTACCCCTGGCAGGGGCAGACAACTCTGAGCTCTTGGAGAGCAGAGAGCCAATACTGAAATTCGTGACCAATGACATCAATGACCAGGTGAAGCTGTGTATGTTCAGCCTGCCGAACAGTACGCAATTTCAATGTGTCATCCAGGACATGGCGAACCGATTACTGGAGGAACACAAGTGGACAGAAATACTCAACATCTTAGCAAGTCTTCCCGGGAATGTCCTTCAGGACCAGCTGCACATGCAGGTCCTTCATGATTTTGTCCTCAGTTGCTGGGCTCTCTCTGTTCTACAAAAGGTTTGCTGGTTTTAAATAATCTTTCAAATCCAACAATTACCCACATACAGAATTGTATCATTAACCTACATACAGAACGATATCATTGACCCTCATACAGAACTGTATCATTGACACATACAGAACTGTATCATTGATCCACATAAAGAACTGTATCATTGACCCACATAAAGAACTGTATCATTGACCCACATACATATTTGTATTATTGACCCAAATACAGAACTGTATCATTGACCCACATACAGAACTATATCATTGACCCACATACAGAACTATATCATTGACCCACATACATATTTGTATTATTGACCCACATACTGAACTGTATCATTGACCCACATACAGAACTGTATCATTGACCCACATACAGAACTGTATCAGACATAGCTTAGTTTCACTGTCTCGGTAATCAAATCAGCAGTTGTTAACCCTTTCATTACCGCTGGTTTCAAAGAAGAAATTTTTGGTTATTTCGTCCTCTATAAGATTTGCTTTTTAACTTTTCTAACTTTTCTAACTTTTCTATAGTTTAACTAATAAAGAATTATATAGCATTGAAATATGACGTCGACATGACGTCCTAGGTATTTCAGAAAAATTATTTGCTTCTTTGTTATGATGACAATGTGACGTCCTTGGTACCTGTAATTCAAAGTGGGTGATCGTGATGTCGCGTCGACGTCATCGGTAGCGAAGTGGTTAAACAAATTCTATAAGTAAATTTCTTGATGCTAACATTTTCAACTTATTAGTACTGGACTAAGCTGTGGGGAAAAAGTCAAATTTTTAGCTATAGTTTTATTCATATGATGGAAGTTTAGAGGATTACAGATTAGAACTTTAATTTGTTAAGAATTAATTATTCATTTATTTGATTGCGAAAGGGGACAAACTGTTGCAGGTCAGTTCATCGACAACCATTTTATTGAAAGACATTTCATCCAAATAAATTTCATAGATGGAAATTTCATTGACAGCACAGATCATTGAGAGAACTTTCATGGACAGACGTATGATGGAGACACATATCATAAACTGAAAGAAACATAGATTTGTACAGACTATTTGATATAGACTCTATACAAATAAAAAAAAATTTAGCATTTATATCTATAATCAAGGAGATTCATTTTGGAAACTCTAAACAATAACATCATTAAATGACATAATAAGAAGTGCAATGACATCATGTATTTTTGTGTACATCAAGATGATGAGCCAAACCTTGAACATACCAACCATGGTCATTTAAACCATATTACACCTTCTGGGGATTTTCGATAATTTTATCAGTGGTGTTGGGATATTTCATTGGTCAAAGAAAGACTTATTGCCCATCAGTTGTTTGAGTGATGGCTGATTCTTGAATATTCTGAGATTGCTTGTGCCAGCCTTCATGTCATTATTTGTTTTGTGAAGTCCTTCTTTTTTTTCCTTCAAATTAATTCCACATATCAAAGGAATGGGCAATGCAAGTAAATTGAAAGAAATCCATCAGTTGTTAATGTTAGAATGTTGTATTTAAAATTTTAAAAAGCAAAAATATATTTAAAATACAACATTCTACAGCTTTTTAAAAACATCTGTAATACAACGATCTTTGAACGACTGAACAATATCTTGAACTGGAAGGGTCAGGGTTATTCTTGAATTTTTTTTCCCTTTGTCCAACCCATTGTCCAAAGTAAGAGAAGCATCATATAATTCTGACATCCTCATAAAATTCTGAAAATGCGTTAAAGATGGCTGGTTGAAAGTATGTCATGAATGGTCCTTGGAAGTATGTCATCAATGGTCCTTGGAAGGATGGCATCAATGGTCCTTGGAAGTATGTCATCAATGATCCTTGGAAGTATGGCATCAATGGTCCTTGGAAGTATGTCATCAATGGTCCTTAAAAGTATGTCATCAATGGTCCTTGGATTAAATCCACATAACAATTTGAACATACGATTTTTAAAATAATTACTTTTAAATTAAATTTGTATATGTTGTCTTCCCATATCAGCCAGTTCTTGGAACGAAAATTGGCAATGGACTTAGAAAGTTTTACAATCCTGCACTCCAAGCCAGAACTGTCCTCACAGTTTGTCATGTCTTGCCCCTTGACCTGAGCCTTGACCTTCTTGACCTTTGCATGACAGTGTTAGGGAGAGGTCATGGTCTTTGGCAAGCGGTACACAATAAATATCAACAGTTCCGGCTCTACAAAAAGGTGAGTGTGAAGTAGGAGCGCACGGTTTGGTTGGGTTTTCGTGAAATAGAACCACACAGTTTGATTGGACTTGTGTGTCTGTTTGTACCAGGTCAAAGACTGTGTAACGTGATAAGTTTGTAAACAATAGAATGTTTCTGTTTGTACCAGGTCAAAGACTGTGTAACGTGATAAGTTTGTAAACAATAGAATGTTTCTGTTTGTACTAAATCAAAGACTGTGTAACTTGATAAGTTTGTAAGCAATAGAATGTTTCTGTTTGTACCAGATCAAAGACTGTGTAACTTGATAAGTTTGTAAACAATAGAATGTTTCTGTTTGTACAAGATCAAAGACTGTGTAGAGAGCCTAAACCTTCAGCTGGCTGACAGCCCTGTCGCTCTATTCAGTCCCAGTGAACAACATCTCCACAAGGTGTTAGAGAAACTGTCTGACTGGAAGAACATCGCCGCCGTCTGTAAAGACAACCCGGAAGACATTCTCATGGTGCTGGAGAGGAGTGGAGACTTTGTGTCTGCCGGGGCGTGGGCTGAACTTCATAGTCTGAACACGGACATAGTCAAGGTAGGTTACTGTCAGGGTATGGGCAGAACATGGACTTAGTCAAGATACATTTTACTGTCAGGTCATGGCCTGAACATGGACATAGTCAATGTAGGTTAGTGTGTGGGGATGGGCAGAACATGGACATAGTCAATGTAGGTTACTGTCAGGGGATAGGCAGAACATGGACTTAGTCAAGGTAGGTTACTATCAGGCGTTGGACAGAACATGGACATATTCAAGATACATTTTACTGTCAGGTCATGGCCTGAACATGGACATAGTCAATGTAGGTTACTGTCAGGTGATGGGCCAAACACGGACATAGTCAAGGTTAGTTACTCCTTTTAAAAATATAATTATGAGCAGGGCTTATTGCCCCCAGAACAGAATATTATCTTTTCCTATAACAATTTGTCATAATTGACTCGTCCTAAGAAGTCTCTTGCTGGGACCTTTAATTTAAAAAAAAATTAATTTACATTGATATGTGAACCCTTGTAATGTCTGGTTTTGAACTATTATAAATCATCATTATTTTTTGTTTAATAAAGGGGCGGGGGGGAGGGGGTGGGGGTGTAATTTTATTGTTTAAAAAGAGTTTAATAAATTCATATGACATTGTTGATTAGAACCTGCAGTAGTTTTGATTTTTGTCTGTTATGAAAAACTAACTTTTTAGCTCACCAGCCCTACTCACCTACCCCAAACATAACAACACAAACTATACTCATTGTAAGGTTGTTAACAATATCATTCCCATCTCATAAAATTTGGTCTAGATTCCATCTAAGTAAATTTGTGTTTATTTAAAACTGTCCTAATTCTTCCATGATTCCCATGAAGGAAACATTAAAGATGGTTGTGTCCCCAGCAAATCAAAGAACGCCACCTGTACCACCTGCTGACCCTGGAAAACCCAGACACGGTTGCGGCATTCCAGTTGCTGGACAACGTACTCTCCAGCTCACCCCAGGAGTGCCTACACATGTGTCAGAATCTTGTGGGATCTCTTGTACACCCCAGGGAAATCAAATTCATCCTGAGTTTTATGCTGCGCTACTTGAGCAAACTCCTTCCATCGGATGATGTTGAGGACCTGAGGCTTAAACGGATTGGATCCAAGGTAGGAAGCTCTCCTTCACCTCTTGGTTACCTCTTCATGTCAAGTAAGACTGTGTGGCTAACATAGTGGTCAGCAAATCAGGACTCGTGAGCCACTTGCGGCTTTAGCGACTTGAGTGCGGCTCGGCCAGTCGGCCACAAATCGGTTTTGACTCCGAAAAACATGGTTCTTGACAGGTTCTGGAAAAGAAATTCGGCTCCCAAAAATATTTTAATCATCCTGCTACTGATTTTTGGCTCTTTTGAATAATGAGTTTGCCGATTCCAGTAGAACCTTTTTGATAATACCTAAAGCGCATATTTGATGTATTTAATATGGCATAAATTAGAAAATGATCTGTTACATTGCAATAGCACATATGGCTTTTATGTCCTACATATGTCATAGGTCTTTGGTTTATAAGTTTACCATAAACACATTTCACTAATCTGACCCATAAAGAAATGAACGAACATCAAATTGCATGGTACAACTGCTGCAACTTGATGTAGTGATGTTTGAAAGGTAAAAACCGTAGATGATTTGATGATGAAAAAAACAAGCATTTGAATTCATCTTTCACATACATTTTTTTAACTTGTATGTTGTATGATTGAAACTTAGATCAAGTTCATAATATATTCAACCTGGGGTAAGTATGATGGTGAGAGTAGGTGTGATGCTGAGAGAAAGTGTGATGGTGAGAGTAGGTGTGATGGTGAGAGTAGGTGTGATGGTGAGAGAAAGTGTGATGGTGAGAGTAGGTGTGATGGTGAGAGTAGGTGTGATGGTGAGAGAAAGTGTGATGGTGAGAGTAAGTGTGATGGTGAGAGTAGGTGTGATGGTGAGAGTAGGTGTGATGGTAAGAGTAGGTTTGATGTGGGAGTAGGTGTGATGTGGGAGTAGGCGTGATGTGGGAGTAGGCGTGATGTGGGAGTAGGCGTGGTGTGGGAGTAGGTGTGATGTGGGAGTAGGCGTGATGTGGGAGTGGGCGTGATGTGGGAGTGGGCGTGATGTGGGAGGGAGTAGGTGTGGTGTGGGAGTAGGCGTGATGTGGGAGTGGGCGTGATGTGGGAGTAGGCGTGGTGTGGGAGTAGGTGTGATGTGGGAGTAGGCGTGATGTGGGAGTGGGCGTGATGTGGGAGTGGGCGTGATGTGGGAGTGGGCGTGATGTGGGAGTGGGCGTGATGTGGGAGTGGGCGTGATGTGGGAGTAGGCGTGATGTGTCATAATAAGAATAGAGTTGTATGGTCTTTAGCTTAATCTGTCCATGTATCTAACCCGTTTTAATCTATACATCCATACATGGAATCCGTATGCTGTAATCCATGTCTCGATGCATCTAATCCATGTATCCATGCATCTAATCCATTTGTCTTATTGATTTATCCAGGCTCTGATGCACATACCAGCCAGGATCCAGCCAGAATATAATCATTTGATTTCCTGCCCACACCTGATCCTGGAGCAGCTGCTGATGAACATGAAGGTCTGGTATTGAACACTTCATTAAACACTACATTAAACACTTCATTAAACACTTCATCAAACACTTTATTAAACAATTCATTAATTTTTACATTAAAAATTTCATTAAACATTACATCTAACACTTCAATAAACACTACATTTAACATTTCATTAAGTAAGCACTACATTAAACACTTCATTAAACATTTGCTGCAAATAAACATTAGCTAGAAGATCAGAAGCAGATCATTTAATATTTGAAAGCATGTCAAAGTTGTCAAATATCTAAAGCAGGGGTCTCAAACTCAAATTATCCAGGGGCCACAGGAGGTAGACTCTGAGTGAGACTGGGCCGCATAAAGTATCCAACAAAAAAGTGATGACAAATTCAATATAGCACAACTTATACAATCTCCTCAACATTTATTAATAACAAATAGAAACATTAACGGTTCTCAAGAACTAGGCTTCACTTACTTCCTCCCAATCCTTGCTGCCAGAGACCTGGCAGCACTTGTTCTTACACAGCTGAGTAACATTTGGTTTGAGTGAGGAAGCAATTGAGACCCTCAGTACAGCTTAAAGATGCTCATCAGTAAGATTAGCCCCAAACTTTGACTTGCATAAGTTCATAATGGGAAAAGGCTTTTCACACAGATAGGTACTCAGAAAAAGACACATGAACCTGGAAATCTCAGGAAAGGTTGAGGGCAATGCTCTCATACAATGTCCATGCTTGTCTGTTTTTCCATTCACCTTTCACCTCCCTGAACTTTACACTGTAGATCAATCAGCTCCATTTCAAGTGCAAAAAAAAAAGGGGGGGGGGGGGTGGTGGCATCTCCCACATTGAAGGAGAAAGCGTCAGCAAAAATGTGGAAAGTGGCTTTGTGTGTTTTGAAGTCTGCAAACATATGTTAAAATTCTTCCTTTAGCTTTGCAATGGCATCATGAGACTTACTACTGAATGGTTTGCAGAGTCTAGTAGAATTGTGCATGTTGGGAAATGGTTTCCTTAGAACCATAGCACAAGTTTTTTGCAGAATGCCCGGACATTTTCATAGGCAACACGGACAAGCTGCCCCAGGTCTTGTGACTTCTTGTTGAGTACATTCAGCTCCTGATTGAAATGTCAACAAGGAAATACAAGTCCATGTGCCATTTGGGATCACTTAGTACAGGAACAACCACCCCATCCTTTGTCATGAAGGCTCTTTAGGCTAAAACCTGTTCAAACAGTAGGCAGGTGCAGGCAATATTTTTGTATTATTGATGGGAAGGAAGATATTATTGTAGGGAGAATTAATTTTTTATTGTAGAAAAGGCCTTTTTGACTAACCCTATTTTGAAAGTGACTAAACTGACAGGCTTGGAATTTCCCTCACTCTTGAACATTAGTGGAAATTAGATATTCTTTGATACTTTGTCGGATTGCTACGATTTACAAAAATATGGTTGTGCATTACCTAATAACTGACAATTTTAACTTTTCCCAAAACCACACTTTGGACTTGTTTGTTTCATAAAATGCTATAAAATAAAACTTTTAGTCAGATTCTAAAACGGTTTTACCTTTATAATCAACGTCCAAATCTATACAAACATAATAAAAATCAGAATTAGAATAGTCGGTGAGATTCGACTGAAACCGTCACAGAAGGTCACATTTAGATGTGAGAATGGGGAAATCACACAGGCTGCATTGACACTAAACTGTACTGTCAGGTAGCGGCAGCAAAATATCATCTTGTGGGCCACAAATGGCCCTCTGGGTGAAAGTTTGAGACCCTGATGTAGAGTTTGTTGTCAATGTAAGAAGTAAGGAATAGTCAAATATTCTTCTTAGAGCTTCCTTTGCCTTTATTTTTAATCTCTTGACTATTTTTTTGGTGGTTTTTTTCAGTCACCAGGAAATAGCTATAACAGTACATCATTTAGACACAAGTCAATAAGATTCATGGCATTTAGACGTTGGTCTAAAATTATAAAGGCATTTAGGCATACGTTGCAAAATCAAAGTATACACATGGCATTTAGAAACAATGAACAAAGTAACCATGGCATTTAGAAACAATGAACAAAGTAAACATGGCATTTTGAAACAATGAACAAAATGAACATGGCATTTAGACATAAGTTAATGCAAAGCTCTTCTTTTTTTTTTTCTTCTTCTAAAGGCTGAGCTGGCTGGCCAGATTTTTGAACACATCAAAATGGACTTTGGTGAGATCAAAGAGCCAAAGCTACGAGTTAGCGCAGACGACTTCAACAATCTGCTAGCCACCTATGCCAACAAGGCCATCCAAGTGAATGTGGTCCAAGTCATTTGTAAGTTCTGATTGCTTTAGTCCTCAAGGCTTTCACTGGATGTTTGGATGTCGTCACATGTGCTTGTGTGGAAGTCTATCAATACCTTTGTTCATATTATTTATTGAATCAGCACTAAATTCTTGAATAGCATTTTTTAGGTTTTATTTTGATTCAGTTTCAATTAAATTCAAATAAAATTTCATCATCTTAAATTGGGGGGGGGGGGGGGGGGGTAAAGCTTTATGCTTTGTTGTTGTCCAGATTGAATAAAGAACACATTTCCATAACTTTAATCAAACACAAACAAGAAACAAGTGCTGAGCTTCACTACAGCACAGATTTATGGATTCAAATCTTACACAAGTTAACTCTGAATCAATGTATGAGACATTGTATTGCCAGCTGTTCAATCAGCTTCTATTTAAATCAGTAGCATTGCCGGCTGTTCAATCAGGTATTATTTAAATCAGTTGTATTGCCAGCTGTTCAAACAGCTATTATTTCAATCAGTTGGAATGCCGGCTGTTCAGACAGCTTCTATTTAAATCAGATGTATTACAGGCTGTTTAATAAGCTATTGTTTAAATCAGTTGTATTGCCGGCTGTTCAGACAGCTCTTATTTAAATCAGTTGTATTACCGGCTGTTCAAACAGCTCTTATTTAAATCAGTTGTATTGCCGGCTGTTGAGACAGCTACTATTTAAATCAGTTGTTTTGCTGGCTGTTCAGACAGCTACTATTTAAATCAGTTGCATTGCCGGCTGTTCAATCAGCTATTATTTAAATCAGTTGCATTGCCGGCTGTTCAATCAGCTATTATTTAAATCAGTTGCATTGCCGGCTGTTCAATCAGCTATTATTTAAATCAGTTGCATTGCCGGCTGTTCAATCAGCTATTATTTAAATCAGTTGCATTGCTGGCTGTTCAATCAGCTATTTTTTAAATCAGTTTTAACGCCGTCTGTTTATTCAGCTATTATTTAAATCAGGAGTATTGTCTGATGAAATTAACATCATTGTCCTTACAAAATATAATGCATGGATTTTTTTCAAAGTTTGTTTTGCCTCTTGTGTTGTTGAGTGCCATGAAGTTGTGCACCAAAGTTAAAAAATACTTAACGCCATAGTCCATCAAGTTTAGAAATAACTAAAGCCAGAGTTTATCAACGTTTGAAATACCTAAAGCCATAGTGCGTCAAATTTAGAAATACCTAAAGCCATAGTGCACCAAATTTAGAAATACCTGAGGCTATAGTGCATCAAATATAGAAATACATAAAGCCCTAGTGCAACAAACTTAGACATAACTAAAGCCATGCCTTAAAGTGCACCATAAAAATGATAATTTTTATCTGCCATCAGCCAATCCGTCCCGCAGTGAGAGCGCCAGCTCTAACAATTCCACCAGCCTGGACGATGTTGTCAGTTCCAGAAGATTTTCTGTTGATTACAGGAGATCAGATCTGTCGGGTAAATCCCCACTTTTGCCTAGGCTAGGACTTCCCACTTCCTGTGCCCATGTCCATTCTCTCCAGAAAAAGACAATTGAAAAAATTTGGAGTAACATATGTTGGTGTAGCAGAGCTCTATTTCCTTGGCAACCAAACTTCAGGCTTGCAACCATTTGACTTTGCTTCTTCCTTTGAGTTAAGATTTAAAGGCACATACATGTCTTGTCTATCTATCGCTTATCAGCTGGGCCCCACTTTAAAATCGACTTGTGTATTGCTACTTATATCCATCCACTTTTGGTTGTTCAAATGCTTGAAAAATGCTTTGCTACATATTACCACAATTACATTGTTCAAATGCTTTGATAGATATATTTAATGCTTTGCTACATATAGCCGCTTTTGCATTGTTTAAATGCTTGAATAAGCTTTGCTACATATATCCACTTTTTGCGTTGTTGAAATGCTTGAAAATGCTCTGCTACAAATATCCACTATTGCTACGTACTACTTTGCTCATCTACTTGAAATTATTTCACTTGGTTTTTAACATATTGCATCATCTTGGATGTTATTACTGCTGACAGATTATTGATGTACCTTTACCATTGAAAGGAATCTAATAGGCACCTGGTTTATTATCTGTAACACTAAAGCTATAACTATCACTAATGTCATCACTATCACATTCACTAACATCATCACAATCGCATTCACTAACACCATTTCTATCACATTCAATAACACCCTCCTTATCCCATTCACTATCACCATCACTTTCACATTCACTAACACCATCACTATCAAATTCACTAACACCATCACTTTCACATTCACTAAAACCATCACTTTCACATTCACTAACACCATCACTATCACATTCACTAACACAATCACATTCACTAACACCATCACTATCACATTCACTAACACCATCACTATCAAATTCACTAAAACCATCACTTTCACATTCACTAATACCATCACTATCACATTCACTAACACCATCACTATTACATTCACTAACACCATCACTATCACATTCACTAACACCATCACTATCACATTCACTAACACCATCACTATTACATTCACTAACACCATCACTATTACATTCACTAACACCATCACTTTCACATTCGCTAACACCATCACTATCACATTCACTAACACCATCACTATCACATTCACTAACACCATCACTATCACATTTGCTAACACCATCACTTTCACATTCGCTAACACCATCATTAATACATTCACTATGGCTATAACATTCACTAACACCATCACCACACTGCTAAAAATATTAGTCCCTTCTGATAAGGATTTATAACAAAATTAAAATGTCTGATATGTATATCATGTCTTCAAAAAATGTTAAATGAAAACATTTTTGTTCTCCATAAACTTTGCTGTCCCTGCCATCTTTGCCATCCAGTGGCGTAAGTAGGGTTAGTGCCGCCCTGGGTGGGCCAATATTTTTGCCGCCCACCATCCACGAAAAAACTGAACTTGATCTAAAATTCCACTCCTTAATATATAAATAAAGAACGAATTTCGGCCCGTGATGGGCTACACTCCTCATCCTATGCCACTAATGCCATTCATGGGTTTTTTCAATTCATTCATATTTTTAACATTTCAGTATTTGATTGTTTACTAGTTAACTACAAATCAATAAACATTAAATGAACTAAATGGTTGGCACGGCCAGACTTGAGTCAACTGATTACTTCAAAGCAAATGACACTTCCTTAAATAAAATTTAAAAATTTCCATTTTTTTCAATGAAACTGTTAACATTATATTTGCCTGTTTCTTTATTTATTTTTTGTTGTATTTGTAGTTGAAATTTTCAATTTCTCTGTCAGTATCACCGACTGGTAGCGCAGGTGCGAGGCATGAGGTGGGTCAGAAAACTGGCAACAAACTACCAGGCTACACTGGGGTTGACGGCAAGCCTTTCTTCATGCCAGCACAGCCTCCTACACAAGACCAGTGGACGCCAGACAGCAGCACGTCCGTTTGTATGGCATGTAAGGTGGAACGGTTTAGCATGGTAGGTGGAACGGCTAAACGAGTTAGGTGAAAAGTGTTTAGCTTGTAAGGTTAAATAGTTGGTCCAAGTCCACGTTTTATCGTTGAATTCGCTGGCCGAACTTTTAAGGGCCGCATTCTCCAGCCCAGTGCTTGCCAAAATTTTCGTCTTGGTTAACTTTTAAGCACACATTATCTGGCGATGCAACAAGTCGGTTTTTACCACTACCTGGCCAGGTGTTAACCTAACACATTTTAATAAGACACATGGGCACAGGCATAGATGGAGTGTAATAATGCAATGTGTGATGAGGCAACATTTTAATAAGACACATGGGCACAGGCATATATATGGAGTGTAATAATGCAATGTGTGATGAGGCAACATTTTCATGAAAACCTTTCATTTATTGGGATTCAAATTTGAAAGGCACATCTGAAAGCTTAATCTGCCTCTTTTCATCCATCATTCTATTGGGGGAGCTTTATAAAAGTCCTCTAACCCCTTTCCACCCTACTTTTGATGTTAACCCTCTCATCTGCCCAAGCCAGGGGACATAGCTCATTAAAAGGTGCATAACTCATTTATAAGATGCATAACTCCTTTTCTGAATGTAAATAAGTATAGAATGGAAAATTTAAAAATGAAAATTTATTTTTGATTTAATTTTTATTAAACAAAGTGGATCACATTATAATTTCTAAATTGAATATTTGTGTCTTTTCCTAAGCTGAAGCACAGTTATCTAAACGTGTGTTTTTCAGTTCAACAGACGCCACCATTGTCGTAGGTGCGGTAGAGTTGTGTGTGCCACATGTTCATCTAAACAGAGTCAGGTCTTTGGGGTCATGGCACGGACGTGTGATGAATGTTGGCACCAAATGAACAGGTTTGGTTAACCATATGAATGCCAAATTGTGGTCAGTTTTGTACCAATCTAGGATGTCATGATTTGATCAATTCGTACCAATCTAGGATATCATGTTGAGGTCAGCTTGTAACATCACTTTGTGGTCAGCTTGTACAGTTTTAGGTTTTCATGTTGAGTTTTGTTTGTTCTATCTAGGATGTTATTTTTGTGCTCATTTTGTACCCATCTAGGATGTCATATTGTGGTCAGTTTGTACTTTTCTTGGATGTCATGGTGTGGTCATTTTTAATAATTTTATGCTATGAAAAATTTGGTTCTGACCTACGTTTTACCTCTGTGACTGATTTTGTCAGAATTATTAATTTGTCACATTAGTGTTAGAGTTATCAATATGTCACATTAGAATTATCATTTTGTCTCATCTAGTGACCACCGAAGTAGAGAAGACCATGAGATCTACAGCCAGAGGATGAAGGAACGTCTGTCCGGAGTCAGTGTTAGCCCAGCCCCAGGGACAAGCCCCGGTCCCTCACCCCATCTCGCCGGTCTCCTGTCTCCTGAACGCCTCAAGCGCAGTCTTACATCAGCCATTCACCATGTTGACCACAGCTGGAAGCTCCGTCCAGATACTTCCTACAGCCAGCAAGTGCGCTCAGAGTTTTACTATGAGCAAGTGAGTTAAGCTGGTAATGAATTGTGCTTGAAAAAAAAATAATTTTTCTTTGGATTATTCCATCCCTAAATAAGTTGAGCGTTTTTTTTAATCACACCATCCATGTCCCCTGTCATACTTTACCATCCATGTCCCCTGTCATACTTTACCATCCATGTCTCCTGTCATACTTTACCATCCATGTCCCCTCTCATACTTTACCATCCATGTCCCCTCTCATACTTTACCATCCATGTCCCCTGTCATACTTTACCATCTATGTCCCCTGTCATACTTTTCATGCTATATTTGTAGTAGAGTCTGTGAAAAACTTTGGACAGTAAAATTCCATGACAGTGCAGTCCTAGATTATTGACATTTTTTTTAATGCAACTGAGATAAATGTAGTTTGCTACATTATATCTGCTCCACTGTGTCTAATGGTATGATCATCTGCTCCACTATGTCTAATGGTATGATCATCTGCTCCACTGTGTCTAATGGTATGATCATCTGCTCCACTGTGTCTAATGGTATGATCATCTGCTCCACTGTGTCTAATGGTATGATCATCTGCTCCACTGTGTAGTGACTAATTGTATGACTATCTTCTCCTCTGTGGAGTGACTAATTGTATGACTATCTGCTCCTCTGTGTAGTAACTAATTTTATGACTATCTGCTCCACTGTGTCTAATGGTATGATCATCTGCTCCACTGTGTAGTGACTAATTGTATGACTATCTTCTCCTCTGTGTAGTAACTAATTGTATGAATACCTTCTCCACTGTGTAGTGACTAATTGTATGACTATCTGCTCCTCTGTGTAGTGACTAATTGTATGACTATCTGCTCCACTTTGTAGTGACTAATTGTATGACTATCTGCTCCTCTGTGTATTGTCTAATTGTATGACTATCAGCTCCACTGTGTAGTGACTAATTGTATGACAATCTGCTCCACTGCGCAAGTGACTAATTGTATGACTATCTGCCACAGGCCCCCAGTGTATCACTGTGCATCTCATTGTTGAAACAACACAGTTCAAGGCTGGAGGCTGGGAAGTTGATCCTACAGATCTGTGATAACCTGTCCACACACCTGGTCCCCATCTCACCTGGCGTGCCGAACCCAGAGATTGACTACAGTTTAATTATCAGGTTGGTTGGGGGGACCAACGGTCAACAAAATATAACAGGGCATAGTACACAGTGCTGCCAGTAGTACTCAGTGCTGCCAGTATTACTCAGTGCTTCCAGTAGTACTCAGTGTTCCCAGTACCAGGGATGTCATTTGGGTAGGGCAAGGTGAGGCTTCCCCCCCCCCTTCCCCTGAATTTGCAGGTTTATTTAGACTGCTATGTACTGTGACGCCTCCAGTAATAAAAAACTTAACAAGCCGACCAAGTTTGGTTTTGCTCATCCCCCCCCCCCCAACCTGAAATGATGCCCCTGCCCAGTACCAGTAGTACTCAATACTTCCTGCTGTACCACACAGTGTGGGGCTTGTATAATATACATTAAATATTTCAATGTAAAATACATTTAATATACTTCTTACAGTTATTTTGTGTTTGTAGATGAAGTTTTTGTTTTTCTTCTTTCTGGAACTTAATTGTCTCCCCATTTCTTAATGTTGTCTCCACATATTCAGTCTTATGAACAATTCTTGTTCCACATACAGTGTGGTCCTATTTCATTCTTGCTCCACATGTCCACAGTGTTATGAAACAACTCTTGTTCCATTCCAAACTTGACTTTCTCCACACTTCCCACATGGAGATGCTAGGTCAGTGTGACCTGTACTTGGCTAGAGTTGACCTACTGCAAGTCATGGTTGAGGCTAATTACCAAGACTTACCTACCATCAAAGAATTGACCAAACAAGACACAATCAGGTAACTGCTAAGATTTACCAACACTTGATATTCAAAAGATGATTATGCCAGTGGGTCTCATACAGTTTGTCAACTGACTATTGCCAGCCTACACATACATTAATTAGACATGAACAATTTGTGTCAATGTAACAATATATGTTAAGCTTTAATAATAATTTTACATAAGTCGACGTTTCGGCGCATACCTTCATCATTACAACAACAAAAAGATTTAAATAAGTATAAATTAAATTTACATAATATGTTTGTTTCTAATTAATCTATTTTGAAGCTTTATCGCAGTCCTACACTTTTTATAACCAGCCTCACATGTATTGTCTGCAAAAGGGAAAATTAACTTAACTTGTTTGAAAAAAAACAGACTTCAATGTTATAACCAATGAATCATTGAAATCACGCTACAGGCGCCTGAGGGACAAACTGATCTCAGATGAGAGGCTGTCCCTGGCCATGGAGGTGTCCACTAAGTGCGGCATTGATCCGACCGGCGTCTGGGCAGCCATGGGATTCTCTTGCCTCCACCTGGGAGACTTTCAAGGGGCTAGGGACAAGTTTGCTCACTGTTTAAAGGTAAAAAAAAAAGAGGTTTTAGAAAATGCACACATATCTTTATGTTGACCTTCCAGTTTATGTTTTATGTTGAACCCCCAGCATACAGTTTTATGTCAACACATATTTTAACTTATTTTAAGTATGGCATTTTATTTACGTCTTAGGTCTTACCAGACAAAAATCAAATATCTGTCAGTCAGAGCAGACTTTTGGGAGAAATCCTAGACTTCCTGGATGCATTGCCCAGCAATGGACTCACTGAGGTACCAGTAACCAACTCGCTTAAAAACAAGTTTACCAGTAGCCTGCTCGCTTAAAAAGACAAACATTCTTTAAGACAGATTTGTGTGTTATAAAAATTTAAACAACTCCTATTTCTGTGTTGTGTAGTTAATGGAGACAGCCAGTAGCGAACCTAAGGGGGAGTGAAGGGGACGACCGCCCCAGGACATACATTTTATTTCAATTTACTTTTGGAATAAATTAATATTTTTTTATAGTACCATTTGTATAATCATGATTATCAATAATTCTCCTCTCTTGCTGTCCTAATATTGAAATTTTAACAATAAAATACATTGAATTTTAAAAAATTCTATATCAAACCCAACTCAAATGCCTACTTCATTCAATGTTTTTTTTTTTTCAAAAATCAAATTTTTATCTTTTGTCCCAATGTTTGACTCCCAATTCAGTGAAGTGGCTCGAGTTTGTGATGCCTGGACAGTCATTGATTTTACCGCCCCATAATAACTAAAAACCACAACGCAGATTACTCATAATAAATAAGCCCCCTTTTCCCAAAACTGTGCCCACCATGTGGATAGCGATAATTCATTGTTAAATCCCGATGGCCCATCATACAAGGGCCATAAAATTTTCTACCAATTCCTAAACAGTGGCCTGTTGAAGATATTAATTTGGAGGGAAAAAATCCATTGAATTTCATGAGGTTTATATTAGGGGAATGTTTTGTTTCTTTTTGTCAAATGCTTGTTTGAACTCATCTCCGGATTACTAGCACTAGGATAACTAAAACCTGCTCTGTCTGGTGACCCCTGGTATAGTGGCCACCCGCTCTTGAATTTAACTGACCTCTTATGTGAAACCGGCTTGAGCGGACTCTCTGACAAAAATTGCAATTGTCCACCATTTAGTGTGAACCCTTATGAGGGCGCTACTGGTCCCAGCATTCTGTATATTTCAATTTTTTAAAATATATTTTTTTTCAATGCCCACAATCATATTTGTTTCTTTCCACACGCTCATTTCTGTGTTATGAAGTTTATATAGACAACCATTAAAAAAAATCTCATACTAAATTGTTTCCTGCCCTCTGACATTGATGGTAAACCAAAAATGTTCTACTCCTTATCATTAGCTTCCCACAAGAATAGAACTTAGTGGACGGACAAGTCTATTCCACCTAACTTTGTTTCTTAAAGGTGGGGATGACCCCCAGACAAATTTATCAGATAGACAAAGTACCATTTGGGAACTGGGTAACCACAATCGAGAAGTTAAACACATGTCTTGAGGGTTTATGATGTTTAATCTTACATCCACAGGTCCAAAGACTTCTGAGCTCACCCAGCAGTATATGTAACATTCAGACCTTGTTAGTGCCTGTAAGTAAACCATGAGCAAGTGTTTCTGTTACCAGTATATTACTTGCCAGTAATTCAATGTGAATTATTTTTTCAATTACCATGTATACTAGTTCTTAAGACAATTTTAATTGGGAATATTTCAGGGAATGAGTGAGGTGATCGGTTTATATAATTTTCTTCAGGTACATTGATTCAATTATAGAAAACAAGGTCGAAAAAAGCACTTAACGGAAGTAAAATAAAAACTATGTGCAAAATATTAGGTAGCAGGTTTTGTACTTATTTTGTGACTGTCTTCATTTGCTGTGCTTAGAGAGTGTCAAATAATCTACATTGAATAATGAAAGAGCAACGGTTTCATACCAGCAGCTGACCTATATTTGTGATCTGCCTGTACAAAACTAGTTAATGGATATTTATGGCCTGAAAAAACACAGTGACCACGTGTTTCTTACCAGTCGGCAGTCATCAGTTTTTGCAAATCTTCATTTTGGTTAGATAGGTGAACCGATTACCTGTCTTATACATTGTCCTGTATGTTAATTAGTTTTTAAGCCATATAGTTACACAATAATTATTTTGAAAGTCTTTGATTTTTAAAAAAATATTATGAGCAACATATTGCGTACATATTGTTGTATGGGGTCGGCTTATGATTGCGTATATACGCTACTTAGTCTCGTCCCAATGTGTAGTACTTTAGCACTGTTTGTTAATTTTTCATTAAAAAAAAAACATTGCTTTTGTACTGTTTGTTGCATGTAATAAATATTTTTTATAATTATAAAATTGTCGATAAATTTATGTAGCTACTCTTAAATAATGAAATTAATTCCAATTAGAGCAAAGGAGAGGAGAATCGTGTAGAGTCAGTGCCGTACAAAGAATGTCTGAACTACCTGCGAACATATGGGAGTTACATGGACCATATCACATTCCTCAGACAGCACGGCTACTGGATGAAAGCTGTACAGTTTGCTGCTGATCACGTAAGTAATTTCCTTTAATAATGAAAGCTGTATAGTTATTGATCATTTAAGTAATGGTCACTTAGTGGATGAAAGCTGTACAGTTTCAGATCATGTAAGTCGGCACTTTCCAAACAGTGTGCCATGACACAGTAGTGTGTCGCCTGCAGGGTATAAGTGTGTCGCTTGAAAATAAACCATACCATTTCTTTAGACATTGGAAATGTGATGCAGATAGTAAGTTACATTAAAAGAAAAACTCCTCAGTCAATATTATTGCGAGTAATGTGCGTGAAGAAATGAGGCCAAAATTTTAAAAGCCGGAAAGGGAGATGACAGTGTAATATCAAAATGTGATTTTTATAACCGGGGAAAAAGATAGGGATTTGGAAACAGAAAGTGAAATGAGAAAATTTTGAAAAGTTTTCCAAAACATGACTACCACACACGAGGTGACAGCTTGCTAATTGTGGACCGTTGGACATCGCTCCCCAAAACATGATTACCACACCAGTATGAGCAACGAGGTGACAGCTTGCTAATTGTGGACCGTTGGACATCGCTCCCCAAAACATGACTACCACACCAGTATGAGCAACGAGGTGACAGCTTGCCAATTGTGGACTGTTGGACATCGCTCCCCAAAACATGACTACCACACCAGTATGAGCAACGAGGTGACAGCTTGCCAATTGTGGACTGTTGGACATCGCTCCCCAAAACATGACTACCACACCAGTATGAGCAAGAGGTGACAGCTTGCTATAACACCTGACAACCTGTAGCGAGGGCAAAACATGACTACCACACCAGTATGAGCAAGAGGTGACAGCTTGCTAATTGTGGACTGTTGGACATCGCTCCCCAAAACATGACTACCACACCAGTATGAGCAACGAGGTGACAGCTTGCCAATTGTGGACCGTTGGACATCGCTCCCCAAAACATGACTACCACACCAGTATGAGCAACGAGGTGACAGCTTGCTAATTGTGGACCGTTGGACATCGCTCCCCCAAAAAGTTCATCCTTAAATTGCTATAATCCAAGACAACGATTAGGTGAGAAATCCATTTCTTTAAACTGAGGGATGAACTTTTCCCTTGCTGAAGAAGACGAAAAGAACTGAAAATAACAACTGATTGGAATCTGTTCAGATGATGTATGAAGAGGGACATGGAGCTGTTGGATTTGCGTTTCAAAGTTGCATAAAAAAAAAAAATATACAGTTTTCGTGCAATTTGTGGTTTCATCATATATTGCATTACTACGCTTGATGTTTGTGCCGGCATGTATTGAAGAGCGTTACTTTAACACCCGGTGTACAGGTAACCAGGTAAAACCTGACTCACTGTGCCATGTCTAAAAAGTGTGTTGTTACTTAATAAAAGCTTTAGTTAGTTAAGTATTATGTTAGTAATGGCCACTTGATGAAAGTTGTACAGTTGGTGACAGATCATGTATGTAATGGCCAGTTATCATGTATGTAATGGCCAGTTATGATGTATGTAATGACCAGTTATCATGTAAGTAATGGCCAGTTATCATATATGTAATGGCCAGTTATCATGTATGTAATGGCCAGTTATCATGTATGCAAAGTTGATGAAAGTTGTACACTTTGTTACGGATCATGTATGTAACGGTCAGTTATTTACATGACACTCAGCTATTTATTTTATTCCATACCCTTCATTGCCTGAGGTAACTTATCACCTAGGTTTAGTCAAAATGTGTACCAAGTACAAGTGTGCCGCTTTCTCATGGGGCAGCGTGAAACATTACAAAATTATCATAATTATTTTATTTCCATTTTCAAGTGAATTTGAGCATCCAGCACTGCTCTATTATGTTAACTCATCTGCTCATCCAGCACTGCTCTATTATGTTAACTCATCTGCTCATCCAGCACTGCTCTATTATGTTAACTCATCTGCTCATCCAGCACTGCTCTATTATGTTAACTCATCTGCTCATTCAGCACTGCTCTATTATGTTAACTCATCTGCTCATCCAGCACTGCTCTATTATGTTAACTCATCTGCTCATTCAGCACTGCTCTATTATGTTAACTCATGCGCTCATCCAGCACTGCTCTATTATGTTAACTCATCTCTTCATCCAGCACTGCTCTATTATGTTAACTCATCTGCTCATCCAGCACTGCTCTATTATGTTAACTCATCTGCTCATCCAGCACTGCTCTATTATGTTAACTCATCTGCTCATTCAGCACTGCTCTATTATGTTAACTCATCTGCTCATCCAGCACTGCTCTATTATGTTAACTCATCTGCTCATCCAGCACTGCTCTATTATGTTAACTCATCTGCTCATTCAGCACTGCTCTATCATGTTAACTCATCTGCTCATTCAGCACTGCTCTATTATGTTAACTCATCTGCTCATTCAGCACTGCTCTATTATGTTAACTCATCTGCTCATTCAGCACTGCTCTATCATGTTAACTCATCTGCTCATTCAGCACTGCTCTATTATGTTAACTCATCTGCTCATTCAGCACTACTCTATTATGTTAACTCATCTGCTCATTCAGCACTGCTCATCTGATGTGTTTGTAACTGGTCTGATGGTTCCTGCCATGACCTCTGGAGAATTCGGTCATCTATTAGAGCAGATGTTGATGCTTGATCCCACGCTAGAAAAATGGACGTCGTATCTTACAGCCACTTGTAAATATCTCCTCAAACAAAAATACTTCTCTACATTGTACCAAGTACAATTGTTCATGAAGGTAAATGTTCATAAATGTTCCCTTTTAATATCCATTAAGAACAATATTGAATTAGCACCACCATCTTGTCAGAACTTCTAACGGCACCACAATCTTTTCATCCCTTACTTCTTATAGCACCACCATCTTGTCAGCACTTACCTCTAATAGCACCACAATCTTGTCAGCACTTACTTCTAATAGCACCACAATCTTGTCAGCACTTACTTCTAATAACACCACAATCTTGTCAGCACTTACTTCTAAAAGCAACCCAATCTTGTCAGCACTTACTTCTTATAGCAACACAATCTTGTCAGCACTTACTTCTTATAGCACCACCATCTTTTCAGCCTTTATTTCTAATAACACCACAATCTTGTCAGCACTTACTTCTTATAGCACCACAACCTTGTCAGCACTTACTTCTAATAGCACCACAATCTTGTCAGCACTTACTTTTAATAGCACTACAATCTTGTCAGCTCTTACTTTTAATAGCAACACAATCTTACCAGTACTTTCTTCTAATAGCACCACAATCTTCTCAGCACATACTTCTAATAATAGTACCCCAAACATGTCAGCACTCAATTCTATTAGCACTATAATCTTTTCAGTAAATATTTCTTTCTTTTTCTAGCTCTCTTAATGTCATTATGTACTAATATTGTTATAATCTCGCACATACCAGTAGTACTAACACACAAACATGTACCACACACACATGTGCCACACACACATGCACCACACACACTTGTGCCACACACACATGTGCCACACACATGCACCACACACACATGTACCACACATATATCGTATCCGGTATTTTGATCCAAAGAAATTTGGTTGACGATAAATTGATAGACGGTAGTTTGATCGAACGGAATTTTGGTCCAATATTTGTTTCAGTTTTTGCGTTAAAATTTTGCCTCAAATTTCTTTTTCAACGCATTATTTTGTTTTGCTATATAGTATAGTGCGGTGAAAAAGAAATTTGACGAAAATTTTAACATGTGAACTGAAAAAAAGATTCGACCCAATTTTCATTTCGATCAAATTTCCATCAATCAATTTACCATCGACCAAATTTCTTTCCATCAAATTTCCATCAATCAATTTACCATCGACCAAATTTCTTTCCATCAATCAATTTACCATCGACCAAATTTCTTTCCATCAAATTTCCATCAATCAATTTACCATCGACCAAATTTCTTTCCATCAAATTTCCATCAATCAATTTACCATCGACCAAATTTCTTTCCATCAAATTTCCAGTAACCCACATATATATCGGTATTCCACCATCTGTCCAAATTTACTTGCATGTCTAAGTATCTTTGATGATTAATTGGTGCACATCTGATCCAGGATTACATCAGGGCATCCATGACATGTATCACACACTTCTACCAGAGAGGGGCTCACAGCTATCTGGACTTGAGTGGTAGGATGCAGTTTCTGTTTACAGCACAACAGCACTTACAGGTGAGTGGGATAACTACAGCACTTGCAGGTGAGGGGGATAATAACAGGTGAGTGGGATAACTACAGCACTTACAGGTGAGGGGATAACTACAGCACTTACAGGTGAGGGGATAACTACAGCACTTACAAGTGAGGGGGATAACTACAGCACTTACAGGTGAGTGGGATAACTACAGCACTTACAGGTGAGTGGGATAACTACAGCACTTGCAGGTGAGGGGGATAACTACAGCACTTACAGGTGAGGGGGATAGTAACATGAGAGTGGGATAACTACAGCACTTACAGGAGAGGGGGATAACTACATCACTTATAGGTGAGGGGGATAACTACATCACTTACAGGAGAGGGGGATAACTACAGCACTTACAGGTGAGTGGGATAACTACAGCACTTACAGGTGAGGGG
>CAXITT010000019.1:2569960-2675184 GCA_964033795.1 Lymnaea stagnalis
ATGATTCCCTCACAAAGTGGCACTGGAAATCTGTGAAATTTCCTCATCAACACCAGGAACAGAAACATTGCAAATCCCATCTACATGCATAGGAGCCAAAATGATCAATAAATTGATCGTGGGCCCTTAAGATACAGAAGAAGAAGAAGAAGAAGAAGAGTGGGATAACTACAGCACTTACAGGTGAGGGGGATAACTACAGCACTTACAGGTGAGGGGGATAACTACAGCACTTACAGGTGAGGGGATAACTACAGCACTTACAGGTGAGGGGGATAACTACAGCCCTTTGATGTACCTGCACGTGAGATAACTACAACACTTACAGGTAAGGAGGATAACTACAGTAAGTGGTATATTACAGCAGTTACAGGTAAATGGGATAATGATAGCACTTACAGGTAAGTGGGATTATTACAGCACCTACAGGTAAGTGGACTAAATGTTCTTAGATCACTCAAAGATGTTTTATAGATTGCACCAGCTTTTCTTGCATATCATTTGTTATCCATCAGTATTTGTAATAATGTAGTTACCATTGGTTTGTTCAAGGCCTACCTAGACCCTAGTCAGTGGGGCAGTGTCCATCACCCGCTAGCCCCCATCACACCTGTAACAAGCACAAGCGCTAGACAGGTTCCCAGCTGGGACAAGGTGTCACCGGAATCTGCAGCGCGGATGACCTTGACCCCTGAACAAGTCAACAAGTGAGTGACTGTCAGTTAAAAATCCTCTCAGTACCGCATGTTGACTGACTTGGTCATTTTATATTGATTGAATATTGTCATTTTTATGTTGAGTGACTATGGTCATTTTTTTATTGATTGACTATGGTAATTTTATGTTGATTGACTTGGTTGTTTTATGTTGATTGACTATTGTAATGTTATGTTGAATTACTTGGTCATTTTATGTTGATTGACTATTGTCATTTTTATGCTGATTTACTATGATCATGTATGTTCATTGATTATGGTCATTTTATGTTGATTGACTATGGTTCTTTTATAAGACTTAATTTCAAAACCTAAGGGCATTCCTCTGTCTCACCAGGCATATTCGTACCATCAACCTGCAGATAGAGGTGACCAAGTTCCTGGAGCAGTGTCTGACTCAGTCTATGGGTGGAGCTTCAGCGGTGGAGCCGACCAAGTTAACTCAAGGGGCGCAGATTCCGACATTATTTGGTCAAAGTTCTTCTCGTACAGAACTAGTCAGTATGGTAAGTTGTAAAGAAACTATCAGGATGGTGCGTTGTACAGAAATACTTTGTACATGAGTTGTACATAAATATATAATATGGTGAGTTGTACAGAACTCCTCAGTGTCGTGATTTGTTGTACAGAACTATTCAGGGTGTTGAGATGTTGTACAGAACAAGTCAGTTGTACAGAACTAGTCAAGCCAGCATTTGGTTAGTTATTAGGGCCATTATCAGGGCAGTTATTAGGCCATCCCTTTTTCGACACACAGTTTTGAGATAACAGCCTGCTCTCGTCCCACCCACTCCACTTATCCTGTGCTTATTCCCACTGTGGTCAGGTGTCATGTATCCTTCATATCGTCTCCATATACTTTTCGGTGATGTGGAAACTTTGCTCCTATGTTTCAATCCCCTTGAAATATGTTTATGTTTTGTTGTTTTTTTCAGATCATTCTCAGTGGACCAACCTTTAAGGCAGGATTCGACCTGGCATTGAGGATTATTAGGGTCAGTGGAGTTTTGCTTGAGCCACATTTTTCTTTATGTTCTCATGTTCTCTTTATTACAGTTTGAACTAATTGGTGAGACTTTGATAGAGCATGAGTTTATGACATAAGTTGTTTGTTTTTTTAAAACTTGGATGTATCTGGGCTAGTCTTTTAATTTATTAGATGCATCTGGGCTAGCTATTAATTTATTAGATGTATCTGGGCTACTCTATTAATTTATTAGATAAATCTGGGCTAGTCCATTAATTTATTAGATGCATCTGGGCTAGTCTATTGATGTATTAGATAAATCTGGGCTAGTCTATTAGTGTATTAGATGTATATGGTCTAGTCTATTAATTTATTAGATAAATCTGGGCTAGTCTATTAGTTTATTAGATGTATATGGTCTAGTCTATTAATTTATTAGATGCATCTGGGCTAGTCTATTAATTTATTAGATAAATCTGGGCTAGTCTATTGGTGTATTTGATAAATCAGGGCTAATCTATTAATGTACGGTATTAGATGTATAAGGTCTAGTCTATTAATTTATTAGATAAATCTGGGCTAGTCTATTAATTTATTAGATACATCTAGGCTAGTCTATTAATTTATTAGATAAATTTGTGCCTAGTTTAGTGAATTTTTTTACAGTGAATTTATTGCTAGCTTCATAATACAATTTCAATTATTCTTATAATACTCTTTTGTCCAAAGGCATGTCATCTGAACTCCACTGTTATATATACCTTCTTTTTATTTGATCTCCACTGTTATATATACCTTCTATTCCCAGGAATGTCTGATCATCACTTTTATATTTACTGTCTATTCCCAGGAATGCCGTTTGAACTCCACTGTTATATTTAGCTTCTGCTCACGGGAGCTGGCCAAGCAGAATCGTTTCAGTGAGATCAGCTCCTTGACCCAAGCTCTGATTCACGATGGTCTGGTCGATGACGAGGCAATTGATGAAATCATTGGAGCATCGCTCCTGGTCATTGCTGACACCCACACACAGGCCAGGGATGAGAGTGACTCCTTGATCCAACTCCTGAGGAGCGACAGTAACAAAGTGAGTCAGCTCTGGGAGTAGTGTCAACTCTGTGGTCATTGAACCTGCCTGGGTTTACAGTGGTCATTGAACCTGCCTAGGCTTACATTGGTCATTGAACCTGGCTAGATTTACAGTGGTCATTGAACCTGGCTAGGTTTACAGTGGTCATTGAACCTGGCTAGGTTTACAGTGGTCATTGAACCTGCCTAGGCTTACAGTGGTCATTGAACCTGGCTAGGTTTACGGTGGTCATTGAACCTGCCTAGGCTTACAGTGGTCATTGAACCTGGCTAGGTTTACGGTGGTCATTGAACCTGGCTAGGTTTACAGTGGTCATTGAACCTGGCTAGGTTTACAGTGGTCATTGAACCTGGCTAGGTTTACGGTGGTCATTGAACCTGCCTAGGCTTACGGTGGTCATTGAACCTGCCTAGGCTTACAGTGGTCATTGAACCTGGCTAGGTTTACGGTGGTCATTGAACCTGGCTAAGTTTGCAGTGGTCATTGAACCTGGCTATGTTTAAAGTGGTCATTGAACCTGTCTTGTTTTACTGTGGTCATTGAACCTGCCTGGGTACAGTGTTCATTATTTGGTTAACTTGATCAATTTAAATGAAATAATATAGTATGGTGAGCAAGTTCTTTTATGCAGACAAAATTCTGGCAAATCTCTACATAAATCTAGTATCAGTTATTTTCTTTAAGACAAAGGTCTGGAAAATCTCTACATAAATCTAGTGTCAGTTATTTTCTTTAAGACAAAGGTCTGGCAAATCTCTACATAAATCTAGTGTCAGTTATTTTCTTTAAGACAAAGGTCTGGCAAATCTCTACATAAATCTAGTGTCAGTTATTTTCTTTAAGACAAAGTCCTGGCAAATCTCTACATAAATCTAGTGTCAGTTATTTTCTTTAAGACAAAGGTCTGGGAAATCTCTACATAAATCTAGTGTCAGTTATTTTCTTTAAGACAAATGTCTGGCAAATCTCTACATAAAATGAGTATTTCCTTTGTTCAGCAATTTAAAAAATACGCTAAGAGATGCTCACATTTATTTCCTATTAAAAAAATTAAACTTACAAAATTTGTGAAAATCAATTTTTTGAAATTTCTTAGATCAATGCATTCATCTTATGTGGCAAACTGCGCTCAGCGTACCTGCTTGCCGTGAAGAGGGATCGGGTCATGGATGTACAGAGAATTGCTGGAGCTGCTCAGAGGCTGGGGCAGACGGCTGTGAAGAACATCTGCAAGAAATGGCTGGAAGAGCATCAGAAATAATGGGGGTTGGTGGTAGGGCTACATAAACTACACTTGAAAACATTTGGTAGTAGGGCAAAATAAGCTAAGCTATTGGCTACATAAACTACACTTGAAAACATTTGGTAGTAGGGCAAAATAAGCTAAGCTAAGGGCTACATAAACTACACTTGAAAACATTTGGTAGTAGGGCAAAATAAGCTAAGCTATACATGTTTTTTAAGTTTTACCTGGAAATGCTTCTATGTTTTGTGAACAGCGATATTAACACAATAGTTATGATTATCAAATTTGATTATGAAGACATGTCATAGACTCTTATCAAAAAGATCCTCATGACTTATTCAAATATTGTCATGTTTCCATCCATGCCTTGATACAAATAATGTCATGTTTCCATCCATGCCTTGATACAAATATTGTCATGTTTCCATCCATGTCTTGATACAAATATTGTCATATGTCCATCCATACCTCGATGCAACAAACTTTAAGTAAGTACATTTTGATAAGAGGTAACTGAATTGCGATGTGACCTTATTGAAATGTGACTTGATTTTGTGACCTTATTTAGATGTGAATGTTTTCAGGTGTGACTGTATTATGTGACTGCATTAAGACGTGACTATAATAAGATGTGTATGAATTATATGGCTATTTTAAGATGTGACTGTAGTAAGATATGATTGTGTATAAGATTTGACTGTATTACAATGTGACTATATTAAGCTGTGATTATATTTAGACTTTCCTGTGAAAAGCACACATTTGTCAATGTAATATATACTTTTTTCATCTAGTCTTAAACAAAATTCCATTACATGAACAAAAGTGATCCATCAATTTAGATGATGCAATAATTATTCGTGTAAATAGATTAACATTGTTACCTGCTTCTATGTTAGGCTTGTTTTTGTATCATTTATTGTGCAGCTATAAATAATTCCACGACATAAGTAAACAACTGTGCCAACAGTTTGTTCATAATGATAACATGCTCATGCTTGCCATTGAACCAAAAAATGCTAATTAAAAAAATTAATGATTTAAGAAAAAAATGTTGCTTCAAATCTTTACTACATTTTTTTAGTCAAGTTCATGAGATTCATCATTTATTGTTGCCACTGAGAGTATTTCCTAAAGTGTATGTGGCATTGAGAGTTTTTCTATAGTGTATTTCCCACTGAGAGTATTTCCTTAAGTGTATTTGCCACTGAGAGTAATTCCTACAATTTTATTTGTCACTGAGAGTATTTTCCACTTAAATTTTTGTTACTGAGTTTTTCTTTTGAGAGTTTTAGAGCTCTTACCAAAAGCTACAACTATCTTTTGGTATATTTCAGCATTTATTTTGTGCCCAGGTGGCAGAGTACATCTGACTTGAGCAGGGGGGGGGGAAGATTTGACAATATTATTAGTGGGTAATTGTTCAGTCAATGGAGTGATTTTCTATTGTGTTTGTAATTGATGAAGTGTTACCACTAATGTAACCAGTGTTCAGTTTAATGAGAAGATCTCTTCTATGCTTAGTGCATAAAGTGATGTTCTCTCATGTGTTTAGTACATATAGTATTGTTCTCTCATGTGTTTAGTACATGAAGTATTGTTCTCTCATGTGTTTAGTACATAAAGTAATGTTCTCTCATGTGTTTAGTACATAAAGTATTGTTCTCTCATGTGTTTAGTACTAGTACATAACATATTGTTCTCTCATGTGTTTAGTACTAGTACATAAAGTATTGTACAAAAAGTATTATTCTATCATGTGAAATGCTAATTTATCAACATGTTAAGTACCATGCTTGTTAATATTTCTTTCATTTGACCTGTCATGTGATCAAGACCTCACATAAAATAGAGACACTTTTTATAAATATTTTAGCAAATTTTTAATTTTAGCACCAACCCTAAGAAAAAAATAATTTGGTGGGGGTGGATATGTTGACACCAGTCCCAAATAAATGATTGAAATAAAAAAAAAATCATCTCAAAAATATTTACTTAAGTCATTTGATGAATAGATCCTCATCATAATTTCCTACATACACTGCAACAAAAAAAATTCTATGAGAAGCTAGAAATTAAGTTAATTTAAACTATTGGGTAAACTTCAACGACAAGTCAAATAAACAGTTCACATCTACTGGAATGTTAGAAGGCCGATCGGCCGCCAAGTTCAACACTATTGGAATGTTAGAAGGCCAATTGGGCAAGTTTACATCTATTGGAATGTTAGAAGGCCAATTGGCCAAGTTCACATCTATTGGAATGTTAGAAGGCCAATTGGCCAAGTTCACATCTACTGGAATGTTATGGAATGTTAGAAGGCCAATTGGTCAAGTCATATCCTGGAGACATTTTAAACCATGTGATGAATTGAAAAGTTTTTTAAAAAAACATTAAAATATTTAATATGACAGACATGTATTTAGAATTGTTTAAAAATACAATTTAAAAACAGACTTGAAGAAACAGAGGTACCTAAATTCTTGAAAAAATCTATCGATCAAAACTTTAATTAGTATAGAATAGAATAAACAAGATATGAAATAGTCCATAAAATTCAAAATATCACAGTCATTAGCTGGATGAAGCTTATGGGGCTCATTATTGCACAGTAAAATAAGAGGGAATAAGCAAAACATAGATGAATCTATCAGGGGCAATTTCTATTGGTTCACAAGCTATAACATGACATATAGTGATGTTCAAGTATAACATGACATACATAAAGTTATTATGTGAAACTTTGGAAAGGCATTGTTGTCTTAATTAGTTCATGGAGAAGAAAGGCCATACTGTCAATTAATTTGTGGAGAAGAGGGGCCATACTGGCAATTAATTAATGGAGAAGAAAGGTCATACTAGCAATTAATTAATGGAGAAGAAAGGTCATACTGGCAATTAGTTCATGGAGAAGAAATTAGTCAAGGAAATAGTGGGACAAGATATGTTCAAAGCTTGAGATGAAAAGACAGGACAATATGATGTTCAAAGCTGGGTAGTTTTAAAAAAAATATTGGTAGCCTACCCCTTAAAACATATCTTGTTCCACTATTTCCTTCACACGGCTTGAACGCAGTCCCTTTTAAATTGTCCTTTAATTTGTCAGTAAGGACCGTTATTCTCCGTGATCGAAACATTCAAGTGTAAATTAATACTAATAAATTTATTGCACATTAAAATAATTCACACTCAAGTATTAAAATCTACTGACAAACAAAATTAAAATAATGAGTTCCTTTCAAGTACAGAGTCATTTAAACCTGTAGCTTTAAACCTGTGTACAGAGGAAGACTTAGTTTAATCCAAGAAGCTTTTTCCTGTATCTGTTCAGTCCATCAAAAAAATTGGTCCCGCAATGGACTATTCAGTCTATCATCATTGGTCCAGCACACAATCTGTTCAGTCCATCAACATTGGTCCAGCACACAAAGTGTTCAACTTATGACGCTGACGATGAACCAGCTGTTGTAATCTGGGGGAGTAGCAAATAGGAAAAATCTATGTCACTCATTTCTGCTTGTGATGCTGGGTATGGAATGATTCACCACCACCATTTTTTTCTTTTTCAACGCCAGCCGCTTGGTGGCCGCTCGCTTCGCCGCCAGGTTTTTAAAAATTATTTATTTGACAAAGATATTTTTAAAAAATGATTGAAATACAAAAATTATTTTAAAATTTAGAGGTGATAAAAAAATATGTTGCTTCAAACAGCTTCCAAATTAACTGGTCCGAGATATTGAAGTCTAAATTATCTTGAGTTGACAGTACTAGCTAGTTAATTCATATCTACCAGACAGAGTTATCTAGAGTTGACAATACTAATTAGGATATATCCACCAGTTCGACTTATCTCAAGATGACAGTACTAGTTCATGTATATCTACCAGACAGAGTTATCAAGATGTTGACAGTACTAGTTAAGTTATATCTACCACAGACCTGTTTACTCTTACAATTTTGGCGTACAATGTACGATTTTGAGGTTATGAATTATATATACTACATGTTTATTGTTTACTATTAAGATAATGTATTGAACGATTTTGTGATGATATTGTACGATTTTAAGAGTTTGAGTGTAAACAGGTCTGCTACCAGTCAGAATTTATTATTATTAGTGGTGGTTTTATATAGCTGGTACCCCAGCCTCGGGCTGGGCTCACCAAGCTGTACATACAATTTAACAAACATAATGATGAACTTAAAAAGTAACATATACTAAGTAAATCAAACAAAACAAATGTCTATTCACTCCCCACATTCCAGAACTATTTACATGTCAATCCATGGACGGCTACCCAGCAGCAGCATTTATCGGTCAGAGTGGGGAATCAGTCAGGATAATAAAGTTTAAAGAGATGTGTTTTGAGTGCAGTTTTGAAGGCTGTGATGGTTGGTATATTGCGAATGTGTAGTGGAAGAGACTTCCATTGTTTGAGGGCACAGAAAGAGAAAGATCGTTCACCATATGTTTTTGTGCGAGTCTTGGGGACGGAAAGAATACACGTGAAGCTGTCGAAAGGGGTGAATAGACAGAGAAGTTCAGTTAGATAGGAAGGGGAGGAATTAGAGAAAAAGTTGTGGCCGAGAACTGAGAGTTTGTAGTCGATCCGTGCTTGTACAGGGAGCCAATGAAATAGGGGTCTGACGTGATCACGTTTTTTTACCTTTAGAATTAGCCTAGCAGCTGAGTTTTTAACCTTTTGTAATTTTTCTAAGAAGTGTTTTGGTGAACCTGATATCAAGATGTTGACAGTACTAGTTAAGTCATATATATATATATATATATATATATATATATATATATATATATATATATATATATATATATCAGTCCGTGTGATCTACAGCTGACTGTACAACAACCTACTTGTCAATATACTCAGCCTGGGCGAGATTTTCTTTCTGCAGTGATTTCAGCTTGGTTTCAAAGTTAAATCAAGATGTTGACAGTACTAGTTAAGTCATATATATATATATATATATATATATATATATATATATATATATATATATATATATATATATATATCAGTCCGTGTGATCTAAAGCTGACTGTACAACAACCTACTTGTCAATATACTCAGCCTGGGCGAGATTTTCTTTCTGCAGTGATTTCAGCTTGGTTTCAAAGTTAATTTTGTCATCAGCCTGCTTCAAAACCTGGGCAGTGAGGTTATTCTTCAGAAGGTCAGAGTTCACAAGGTCAGTGTTCACATCAGCTTTGTTCGTTTTATTTGTCTCATAGGAAGTCATAGCATTGGCTGGGTCCTCAGCAAGAAGAGCTTTATGTAGACTGTAGATAAAATGGACTTATGTAGACTGTAGATAAAACAGACTTATGTAGACTGAAGATAAAATAGACTTATGTAGACTGTATTTAAAATAGACTATGTAGACCAGGGGTGGCCAGACCTGTAGTAACTGAGAGCCATTTTTAACATTTAAAAAATTGTTGAGTGCCGCATTGAAGCACTATGGGTCACGACCCCACTCGCAATGAAAAATCCCTTTTGTGATTTATTTTTAAAAATTACTTTTTATTCCAATTTAATGATTTAAACATTAAAATTGTTTTAACACTACCCGTATGTTGAAGAGATATATGCGTTGCAGTTACACAATTGAAGAAATATTTAAATATGTAAAATTTATGAATAGAAACACACTGCATATATACTCATAATTATAGTGAACATTAATTGTTATGATTCTGCTGAGAAGCCTTTGAACTAGCAAGTTTATTTAAATCTGGTTGGTAGCTAGTAGTTGTGGTGCGAAGAAGTTCTGTCAGATGCTCGTTACTAGTTACTGCTCGATGCTTTGACTTTTTTCATAGTGTCTTTTCAAATTGCTAGCTTTGTAATTTGCTAGCGGTGTTTGGCAGATGAGGCAAATTGGCCTACCGTCTTTATCGATAAATGCAAAGTCCTCTTCCTTTATATTTTCGTTTCCTGCAACTTGTTGCCATATTTGATCTAAACTTTTAAATAATAAGTTACTAACTTTTATATATTATATATTTCAAACGAAAAGTTTTAATTTCATAAATTGTTAACCAGCAAAAATGTGAACACAGAAGAGCAGCGGTTTGGCCACCGTTGATGTAGACTGTAGATAAAATAGACTATGTAAACTGTATTTAAAATAGACTTATGTAGGCTGTAGATAAAATAGCCTTATGTAAGCTGTAGATAAAATAGACTTATGTAGAAATTTTACCTTAAGGAAAATACACAAGTTTAGATAAAATACAATGCAATGAATTAAACACTGAATCCATGACATGACACTCTCACTGTCTCAATTCTCATCCTCCTGTCCACACAAAAAAACTCTCAACCGTCCTTCACATTTAATCTTACGTTCTCACATGATCAGAATCAAGCCGCCCCATTGGTTGGTTTCTCCTGCCAATTTACTCCCATCAGAGTTACAATGCATGACAAGCCTAGGGTGTTAACTGTGCTCACAGCAGCAATGTCCATAATAGCAATGGTTCTAACATTGTACTATTAATGACACAAGTCATGCCTTTACTAGCCTTTTCCCCGTCAATTATGGCCCTTAAAAATCACAGTCAGTGCACATGTAACATGATCTACCTACCTAAGTCAAAAACAAATGTGGAATTCCTGACTTAAACAATCTGAGGTCCGGTAATGAAAGGGTTAACAATAAAGGAATTCTTATTTGAATACTGGGAAAGCTTTAGTTAACCCGTCACCTAGCTCAGGCCTGCACAAATCAAAATGTAAGGCGGGCCATAATAAGTCTTGAAAAGCTTGTGCGGGCCATAATACGTCATGAAAAACTTGTGCGGGCCATAATACGTCATGAAAAACTTGTGCGGGCCGAATGATGAAAGGATGGGAGGAAAGCTATTAAGAAAAATAATAATAATAAAGAATATTTCATTACCTCACAGGCCGCCAAGTGGGTGCTATGCGGCCCGTGGGCCGTATGTTGTGCAGGCCGATCTGGCTGAACACAACTATCTGTGACAAATGTCTACACTAGCTTGGTTTCAACAATGCAAGTTACCGGTACCATTGCAAACAAGCTTAGTTTCACCAATGTACACTCACTTGTACACCAGCTTAGTTTCACCAATGTACACTCAATTGTACACCACCCTAGTTTTCCCAATGTACACACACTTGTACAGCAGCTTAGTTTCACCAATTTACACTCACTTGTACACCACCCTAGTTTCACCAATGTACACTCACTTGTACACCAGCTTAGTTTCACCAATGTCCCGCATCAAAAACTGCAGTTTGGCCAAAAGGAGATCCCGTTCTCTCTCAGTTAACTTTAATTTGGCCTGTTTAATAGAGAAGGAAGATGAAGTTAATTCAAATCTTATCACTACAAACATTTGAAAGACAGTTGAATGACGCTTGATTGCAGTTGAATATGGCAGTTTTAAATATTTAGAGAAGAAACAATTTATTAATTAATTTCTTTAAAAGTATACAATGACGGAATAAATTAATTTATTTAAAAGTATACAATGATGAAATAAAATAATTTTTTCTCACTACCATCCGCATTTAATGACTAGCCTCTGGGTTGAATGGACCCGTTTGCAACCCTGAGACATAAACATTAAGTAGGGCACACTTGGGAAGCGAGAAAACTTTAAGACAAACACAGTGAAGGGTACAGCAGCTTAATTGGTCAGGCCATTCTATCCTGAAGCCAAAAAAGAGCCTTCATTTGAGCTTCACTTCAACGTCCTTGCAACTGAACTGCAATAAAGTCCAACTACCATCTATGAGTATAGCTAGGAGTTGATACCTAAGCTTATTTATGAGTATACCAAGGAGTTGAATAGAATAAATAGTTGGTAACAAAGAAATCTCCACCTCAGAATAGTGTGTAAGAAAGAGATCTCCCCTCTAAGAAAAAACAGAGAGAAACAAAAAAAATACCCCCCCTTCCATAGAACATAGTTTAACAAAGAAATCTCCCACTTTTTTTTTTAAGGAATAGTGTGTAAGAAATAGATTTCCCCTTCATGGAGGAAACAGTGTGCACATCTCCCGTCAAAGAATAAACAGAGGTACATAAATAAATCTCCCCTTTAAAGAATAGTGTGTAAGGAAGAGGAGATCTCTCCTCACTCACCATCAATGTGTCCAGCTTTGTATCAGAAGCCTTGGACATCTGTAAAGCTGAAAACTTGTTCTCTAAGTTTAGAAGCTGCAAAAGATAAAAAAATATTTCAATGCCATCACTGTCTTACACTTTAGTTCCCTCAATGACCAGTTGATTCAAATCATGTCTTAACATCAACACTGACCGGTTGAGTCATATCATAACTTACATCAACAATGACCAGTTGAGTCATATGTTAGAAATAAGCCAAAGGTGCCCACCATCAGATCCCATCGCTCTCTTACTCCCTAAAGTAACAAAATCTAGCAGATGTAGGCCTACTGACCTACAGACCCACCTTCTGTCTGGCCTCATTTCTCTGGTCTATCACCCTCTGCATCTCTTCCTTCATGATTTCTCTCTGTCTGCTGACAAGCTGCTCTAGGTAAACTCTAGTGGATGTAGAATCTTTAGAGTGCTCTGCCCTTGATTGACTGGGCAATGACACTGAACTCTGCTTTTAAGAAGTCATCAAAAATGTACAATCGGTCAGCACATTTAATCTAACATATTCAAAATGTCGCCAGTTGTAACATACGCAATTGAAACTTGGATCCTAATGGCATAAAACCTATTAGACACATGGGAGAGAAAAGTTCTCCGGAAAATATATGGACTAACAAAGAATGAATATGGATGGAGAATACGAACCAATCAGGCATTGTATAGTCTATATCAGGATCCCACGCTAGTAGCAGAAATATAAAAAAAAAGGGTAGGCTACGCTGGGCAGGACACTTAGAGAGAATGCAAAATGACAGAGGAGTGAAGAGGGTACATCACCACAACCCTAGAGGAAAACGACTCATAGGCAGGCCTAGGCTTAGATGGATGGATGATGTGGGAAAAGATCTACAGCAGCTGGGAATCCAAGCATGGAAAAGAAAAGCATTAGTCAGGTGTGAGTGGAAGGAAGAAGTGAGGCAGACCAAAGCCCTACATGGGATGCAGTGCCACAGGGATGGATGATATTCAATATGTCAGCACATTTAATCAAAATATTCAACAGAACATTTAGAATTTTTAAAAATATATTTTGCTTCTTCTGAAATGCAAGTAAATGTTTATTATATATTGTAACTGTCATGTGTACAAAGTACCGTACTTAAAGAAGCCTGACATTTTTAAACGTCTTATGTTTCGATGACTAATACACATCCTCCAAGTGGAGGCCAGGAAGGAAGGGAGTTTTAGATTCTATAATTGCTTCTGTGGCTGTTGTGAAGGAGGACCCTACCCCTAGAAAGTATTTGTATCCGACACTGACCCCTCTATCCCACACCTGCCAGACCCTTTCATTTATCTATCCCGCATCTGCCAGACCTTTCGTTTATCTATCCCACATCCAGGGTTGTCAACAGTCCATAATTTTAAGGGCAGTCCTTAAAAATTTGACCTACAATTAACTGTCTGTTAATGTTCATACAAATTTTAGACCTTAGGATGTCCATTTAAAAAAATGAGGCATTGTAAAAGCTTGCTTGCTTTAAACTTGTACGATCATAATCAGGAGATATCCAATATTGGTGACAATGTCCTAAACTATTAATAAAAAAATAGGCTCATGCCTCATCGTAGAAATATAGTGATACGTTTATTTGAGGAAGAGTCATAGAAACATAATCATATGGATAACAGATTTTTTTTAAAAACTTTTCATAACCTCATAGTTATATTACTTTGAAATAAGCTTTTTAAGTCTGTAAAAAAAAAATTTTTGTGTGAGAAAAAATTATGGAGGTTAATTTAAGAAAAAAATTTCTGTATATTTTGTTATTTTGTGTTTGCAGCCCTGAAGAACACATCATTAACATCTATTTAGTACTTGTGTAGGCAGCCATGAAGAACACAGCATTAACATCTATCTAGTACTAATGCAGACAACCCTTAAGAACACATCATTAACATCTATCAAGTACTTGTGTTGGCAGCCCTTTACACATCATTAACTTCTATTTAGTACTAGTGTAGACAGCCTAGAAGACATCATTAACATCTATTTAGTACTTGTGTAGGCAGCCCTGAAGAACACATCCTTAACATCTATCAAGTACTTGTGTAGGCAGCTCTAAAGAACACATCCTTAACATCTATCAAGTACTTGTGTAGGCAGCTCTAAAGAACACATCCTTAACATCTATCAAGTACTTGTTTAGGCAGTCCTTAACACATCCTCACCATCTATCAAGTAAGTGTTATTTACCTCTGCCTCTGAAATGTCACTTTCAGACAAACTTCTCTTGTGGCTGGACCTGCAACATACCAGAAATAACCAAGTCAAGTAGACTCAAAGAATTCAGCACGGGGATTATCATTTTAAGGGTACATGTTGGCCAACTGTATACTTACATGTTGGCCAACTGTATACTTACATGTTGGCCAATTGTATACTTACATGTTGGCCAATTCTATACTTACATGTTGGCCAATTCTATACTTACATGTTGGCCAATTCTATACTTACATGTTGGCCAACCTGAACCTGACACATTGGCTAACCGTATATCTATATGTTGGCCAGCTATATACTTACATGTTGCTCAGTTTGATGCGGTCAAGTTCTCCTAGGGCGGCCGTTTTATCCTTGTCAGCTGATCTCACCAACCTCTTCACCGCCTCATCTCGCTTTTTCTCGGCAGCATGAACATCAGCAATCAGAGCTGTTAACAAATATATGCTATCTTCTAATTTACATCTGACCCAATATCTGACATGACATATGATCCAATACCTAACATGTGACCCAATATCTGACATGACATATGACCCAATACCTAACATGTGACCCAATATCTGACATTACAAATGGCCCAATACCAAACATGTGACCCAATATCTGACATGACATATGACCCAATACCTAACAATTGAACCAATATCTAAGATGCAATGGAATACCTGACTAACCTACTCACCTCCAACAGTATTGAGACTATCCTCCTGGCCAGTTTTAATGTCGGACTGAAGTAGTACGATGTCTTGCTTGGCATTCTTCAACTGGTTTCTCAGCTGGTCAAGAAATCAAACTTGTTCAGAATAAGACTTCACAAAACAATGTTCAGAATAAGAATTCACAAGACAATGTTCAGAATAAGAATTCACAAAACAATGTTCAGAATAAGAATTCACAAGACAATGTTCAGAATAAGACTTTACAAGACAATGTTCAGAATAAGACTTCACAAGACAATGTTCAGAATAAGACTTCACAAGACAAATAAATATGAACCCCTATATTTTACTTATTTTTGTTTGTTTGTATACAACACCAACATATCTTATACCTAGGTAACAAAATAATTAATGCATCCATCACAGACACCTTCTATGAACTGCAGAGTATCTTGACTTTACTTAGCACAATCACTTTAATACAAATCAGTCTAGGATTTAATAAGTCATTTAATTGTGTAAAACCTTGACTTTACTTAATACAAACTGGGTCTAGGATTTAATAAGTCAATTAATTGTGTAAAACCTTTCTTAATTAACACAAATGAGTTCAGAATTTAATAAGTCAATTAATTTTACCAACTGAATATAAATACAAAATATCCTTCTAACCTCTTGATTTTCCTTCTTGAGTGTGGCTATTTCAGCTAGTAGCCTAGACACGTGGCTAACATTGACGACTCCCTCTTGATTAGACCTGGGATTAGCTCCCTCAACTGGGACAATGGACTGGTAGTAGGGAAAGGAGTAACTGTTGGCAGGAAGTGAAGGCGCTGGTGGGATGGTAGAGTTGTTGCTAAGAATGTACTGGTAATGGTGGGGCGCGGCCGAGGGAAGTGTGGGTAGGTTGGGATATTGTAAGGGATATGCCGGGATATAGGACATCTGAGCTCCTGAAGGAACAGTTGCCGACCATTGGGGCTGACCATTTGTCGGGTCTGAAGGCCGGTCCCTGGTTGAACCGATGGGGTCTGTAGGGTAATTGTAGGCTAATCTCAAATCTGTGGGCTGGGCCCTGGGGTCCGTTGGGGGATGTGTGCTATTACTGAAATCTCTAGGATGCTGAGTTAGAAAGCGTACGTCGTCTGTCACAGGGTTATGATGGTGATGGACGTTAGAAGGCACGGCCTGGTCACCGAGTAGCCTGTCTGCTGGTTGGCCATTGGTCAACCTAATCTCTGTGGGCTGTTGTCTGGAGTAAAAAATAGTATCTGCAGGTCGCTGGTCACTGACAAGCCTCCCATCCGATGACTGACCATCTCGAATTGCAACACTCCCAACGGAGGGATGAGTTGTATATGTGCCGGGATCCTTGTGCAGAGATTGTAAGGCAAGAGTTGCAGTTCCCTGCGGTATGGTGGCTCTGCTGTAATCATTGGATGAACTGTTGGCAGTGCTTAGTGCACCATTTGCAAGGCTTGGCTGACCTAAGGGGTATACCATTTCATTAGTTGAAAAAATTAAAGGTAATATTCAACATATATTGAAAATCATGAGTAAGATAGAGCTGATCATTTTAGATCAGTGGTTCTTAATGTGTGGCTCAAAAACCCTGGGGGGGTGGGGGGTGTCACAAGCAAATATGCCAGCGGTCCCTTAAGGACTCCAGCAATTTGGGGTTGTTGTTTTTATTTGAATTTTTATTTTATTGTACCACCTTCATTACACACTGAAACTACACTGCGGGGATGTGACTCGTTTACACTTGCAACTACACTACAGGGACGGGGCTAGTTTATACTTGCAACTACACTACGGTGATGTGACTCGTTTACACTTGCAACTACACTACAGGGACGGGGCTAGTTTATACTTGCAACTACACTACAGTGATGTGACTCGTTTACACTTGCAACTACACTACAGGGACGGGGCTAGTTTATACTTGCAACAACACTACAGTGATGTGATTCGTTTACACTTGCAACTACACTACAGGGACGGGGCTAGTTTATACTTGCAACTACACTACAGTGATGTGACTCGTTTACACTTGCAACGACACTACAGGGATGGGGCTAGTTTATACTTGCAACTACACTACAGTGATGTGACTCGTTTACACTTGCAACGACACTACAGGGACGGGGCTAGTTTATACTTGCAACTACACTACAGTGATGTGACTCGTTTACACTTGCAACTACACTACAGAGATGTGACTCGTTTATACTTGTAACTACACTACAGGGATGGGGCTAGTTTATTATTGCAAAGACACTACAGGGATGGGGCTAGTTTATTATTGCAACGACACTACAGTGATGTGACTCGTTTACACTTGCAACTAGACTACAGTGATGTGACTCGTTCATACTTGCTACTACACTACAGGGATGGGGCTAGTTTATTATTGCAACTAAACTGTGACTACACTATAACTACATAGAAAACTGCAGATTTCAGCAGCTAATTTAATTTGACTGTTTCTTTTCATTTATATAGAACTATATATATATATATATATATGTGTGTGTGTATATATATATATATAATGGTATCATAAGTGCAATATAACATTTTGGCATCTCCGATGGGGTGACCTGAGCCATGGTAGAGAGAGAGTATTGAAGACTCACCACTTTGCTAGTGGACTAGTGGAATAGGAGAATGAAGACTTACCACTTTGCTAGTGGAATAGGAGAATGAAGACTTACCACTTTGCTAGTGGAATAGGAGAATGAAGACTTACCACTTTGCTAGTGGAATAGGAGAATGAAGACTTACCACTTTGCTAGTGGAATAGGAGAATGAAGACTTACCACTTTGCTAGTGGAATAGGAGAATGAAGACTTACCACTTTGCTAGTGGAATAGGAGAATGAAGACTTACCACTTTGCTAGTGGAATAGGAGAATGAAGACTTACCACTTTGCTAGTGGAATAGGAGAATGAAGACTTACCACTTTGCTAGTGGAATAGGAGAATGAAGATTCACCACTTTGCTAGTGGAATAGGAGAATGAAGACTTACCACTTTGCTAGTGGAATAGGAGAATGAAGACTTACCACTTTGCTAGTGGAATGATGGCAGAATGAAGACTTACCTATTTGATGGAAGGATGGTAGAGGCTGGTATGAGGAAGAATCGGTACTGCTAAAGCTGGCAGACGACAGAGCATTGGTCGGCACTTGCACCAGGGGCGAGATGCTTGAAGATGGAGTTATGCCCACTGAGCTTTTCAAGATGCTTTGGGAACTTTGAGTGTCTTCATTGGAAAGTCTGTTCGTCTGTCTGTTGCCAGGTTGAAGCCCTTGGTAGGCCGAGTCTGTCTGCAGTTCATGGTCAGATGTGGCCAAATATCTGTCAATCTCAGAATGACCTGTAAGCAGCGTTAGTGTTTGATTTACAAAGAACTATAATGTAGTGTCATCCTCTGTAAAAAAAATCCTCTGAAAAGCAACAAAGTTCATACACAAAAAAAATAAGGACATCTTTTTATTTATTTATTTATTTATTTATTTATTTAGGCATTTTTATATAGCGCTTATCATAAAGCTCTAAGCGCTTTACAATTATTAAAACATGTAAACTAAGTAAATACAAATGAGACACTAGGATAGTAACTACTATTCTATAGAAACAATGAAAATGGCTATAAAACGAGGACACTTTGACACTTCAGGATCAACCCGAAACAGAAAATGAGGTAGGGCAAGTAATTTAACCAACAGTAATCAACTCAAGTGCATTTAGTGACTAAATACCAACATATTGTTGAACATATTATCAAGTGCATTTAGTGACTAAATACCAACATATTGTTGAACATATTATCAAGTGCATTTAGTGACTAAATACCAACATATTGTTGAACATATTATCCATGCTCGAAAAGACCTGCTTTTAAATTATGACATAAATAGCTACGAGTGGATGGCAAATAATGCTAAAATATTCATTAGGACAAACAACGGCGGCTTTGATGTCTTGTTACATCTACTCAGGCAGCGCCACAGGACCGCTTAAATTTTATGTTAGACATTAATCATGTGGTTAATCACATAAGACTGGTTATATTTGATGTTATGACATTAATCATTTGGTTAGTCACACTCGACAGGTTATATTTGATGTTACGACAATAATCATTTGGTTAGTCACTGTCAAATATTCTAGTTGTTGAATATTAGGCTCGTTGTTTAGGTTTATGATTCTCGCTTTGGTTTAATCTCTTGTGAATCTTGTCACACAACAGACTAGGTTGATTCATCAAAACAATACGATTCAAGGTACATAAGACATTTATTTGCTGACAGCATTACTAGATTAATGTGTCTCAAAGTTTCGTGAACATGAATCCAAAGTATATGGCAATATTCCAATCAGCAAAACATATCATGACAAAATCCACTATCTCCAAAAAGACGTCTCGCTGTCGCGAGTCCTATCTCTCGTCTAACCTCTGTTAACGTACTCCCCGTGACATAATAATTCTTCTCCTCTCACTCCCCCTTTCATTCAATCGTTCACTCCAACATCGTTCACCAGTACATGAAAATAGTTCACTCTCGCTCCTAAGCCCTGTTCATCCCCACTTCCCACTCAAACACACCACGCCTGATTTCATGATCTTGACATATCTCCCCCCTTTCCTTTCCAGATTCTACTCATAGTAGAATCGTTATAACTGAGATCATGTCATGAAATCATTCAATTTTTACATAATTTTATATAGTAATAACATCGGAATAATTTGATACATGAAATCACTACAATAATAATAAGACTACCCACATTTCATCAGCATGTCTATCAATATTTACAATCACAGACTATTGAGCACAGAGAAATAAGAACACAAAATCAAATATTTGAACATCGTTAATCTCTGTGGACAGCCGTCAGTTGACCAGCTGTACACACAACAAAGTACAAGAAAATTTACAGTCTTCCCTTCTCATCTCATGGGAGTACCTGATATTCTTACCCAAACCCCAAACCCCTCAATCAGCTCAAATCTGGAGCACTCCCTGCTCTTATGACATAGGCCCTACACAGCATCATACACATGATAAACACGACCAAAAAAACAACAACAAAAAAAACAACTCATCTCCATAACACGATCAAATTTTACAAGAACAAATTTGTCCCGAACCTCACATGACATAATTTATTATTAATATTATCCAGTATGTACAGAATCATATTGTACTTCAAAAGAAATTCATCTTTTATTCAAATTCAACACTTTTATTACACAATCGTCCCTTTGTATTCTCTCACTACCTCTATTCCTTCACGAGGAATCCAATTGGTATAATTTTTCTCTTTATTTTAAAGCATCCCACAGCCCTTCATAGGCCATTTATGCAACGTAATTTATGCTTTTACCACTTATCATAAAGACCTGTGTCCATTATTGTCTGGACAAAAAGTCCGCTATACTGTTTACTTCTCCTTTGATGTAATTAACATCAAAATTGTACTCTTGCAATATCAATGCCCATCTTGTAATTCTAGAATTTGAAAACTGGGCGGTTTTCAAGTACTGTAGTGCTCGGTGATCGCATTGTAAAGTAAACCTGGCTCCCATAAGGTAATACCTGAGTTTCTGGATTCCCCAAATAATGGCTAGACATTCTCTTTCTATGGTCGAATATCTAGTCTCCCTGGGTAGTAGTTTTCGACTGACATATTTTACCGGGTGTAATATAGACTGTTTGTACTGGAATAAACAAGCCCCTATACCAGTGACTGAGGCGTCCGTCCTTACAAGAAAAGCTTTATTATTATCTGGAAGGATTAGTATGGGATCATGTGTCAAGAAAGTTTGTATTTTCTCTAGGGCTTTACTGCATTCCTGAGACCATGTAATTTTATTGGGTTTCCCCTTCTTAGTTAGATCAGATAATGGCGTTGTTAGAGTAGAGAAGTTTGGGATAAATTTATTATAATATGATATTACCCCGATTAACCCTCTAACTTGTTTTTTCGTTGTTGGTACTTCTATGTTAAGTATCTTGTCCACATTGTTTTTATTCGGTTTAATGGCTCCGTTGCCAATGGTGTGTCCTAGAAATTCTATGGATTGTCTCCCTAATTCTAATTTCGATGGTTTTATAGTCAACCCTGCTCTTTTTAGAATTGACAACACCTCTCTGATACTTTTTACATGCGTTTCCCAGTTATCTGTAAATATACAGATATCATCAAAGTAGCTTACTACGTTAGTAACCCCTTCAAATAGTTTTCTTATTATTTTATTGAACGTCACTGGTGCAGTTGCCAGCCCAAATGGCATGTAGTTGTATTGATATAGTCCCGTGGGTCCTCTGAATGCAGTGTATTCCTTACTTTCCTTCTCTAAAGGGATCTGCCAATATCCTTTAGTTAAATCAAGTTTAGTAAAATAGGTAGCTTTATTGAGTTTTGCTAGTATTTGTTCCTGGTTAGGTATAACTTCTGCCACCATCTTGGTAACTGCGTTTAATTTCCTATAGTCCACGCATGTTCTGATGGAGCCATCCTTCTTTTTTACTAGTAATAGAGGTGAAGAGTACGGGGATTGTGACTCTTCTATGATTCCTAGTTCTAACATCATACGTAATTCTTCTTCCAACTTTCCCTGCATATTGAATGGTATTATGTATGGACGAATTGTTATAGGTTTTTGGTCTGTTAACTCTATTTTGTGTGACCCCACTGTTGTTTTACCCGGTACGTTCGATATTACATCTTTAAATTCTTGTAGGATACTGTTTATTTCTTTTTTCTGCTCATGCGTTAGATTGTTATCTATCTTTATCTCTTTGTTGTCACTGTTACGGGAAAGTGTAGGTAATTCTAATTCCTGTACAGATATGTCGTCCTGAGTGTCTTCGGTTATTACTGACGCTCCATGAACAATATTTGTTTCGTTCGGTGTGATAATGTTCAGATCTTCGTTTCTTTCATAATATTTACTCACTCTATTTAAGTGGTAAATTTTATATTTATTACCCTTTTTTATTTCTACATTGTATGGGGAGATAATCCTGGTGACTACATATGGCCCTTCTGAGTATAGCAGTAGTTTGTTACCTTTCTTTGGTTTTAAGACCAACACATATTCGCCTACGGTAAGTTTCTTCTGTACTGTTCCTCTATCAAAATATACCTTATTCTTCTTTGCTTGTACCTCGGTATTGAGTACTGCTACATCAAGTGCAGTTTTTAATCTATTTTTCAGGTCTATGATATATTCATACACTGGTTTGATGTCTGTAGTCAGGTTTTCATTAGTGAGTAGATTTCTCAAAATTTTCATAGGACCTCTTGGTTTCCTGCCGAACATGAGTTCGTAGGGTGAGAACATAGTTGTTTCATTGGGTACTTCTCTATACGCAAATAGTACTGCGGGTAAATATATGTCCCAGTTGTTGGGTTCTTGGCTAGCTACCTTTCTTAGCATTCCCTTAATTGTTCCATTAAGTCTTTCCACCGCGCCATTGGATTGGGGGTGATAAATAGACGATTTTGTTGCCTTTATATTTAAAAGTTTACAAACTTCCTGATACTGTTCAGCCTTAAATTGTGGACCATTGTCGGATAATATTATTTCCGGAAAGCCCATTCGACAAAAGATTGTCCATAATGCTTCTTGAATATCTACTGACCTAATCGACCTAAGCGGGATTGCCTCTGGCCATCTAGTAGCTAAGTCTATTAGTGTCAGAATATATCTATTCTTATGTGATGTCGTTTGTAACGGTCCTACAATATCTATAGCTACCTTCTGAAATGGAATTCCTATAGTTTCTGTTTGTCCTAGTGGTATCTGTTTGACATTTCCCGGAGATCGAGCTTTCTGACAAATTGGGCATGATTTAACATATTGAGTAATATCCTTATTAATATTTGGCCAGAAAAATTCCGAGGTTATCCTATTTTTTGTTCTTCGCACGGACATGTGTCCGGCTAGAGGGGTGGCGTGGGCAGTTTCCAAAATAATTTTGCGCTTTTTCTCCGGTATCACCAATTTTTTTTCGATTTTATACGGCGTGTTATGGTGCCTAAAAATTCTGTACAATATTTTATCTTTAATTTCAAAACTAATCTCCCCTTGTTTAGTAACCTCAATATGTTGTTTCTTGGCTTTTAGCCAAAGTTTATCGAGACTTTTGTCTTCCTGTTGTTCCCCCGCTATATTTAGGTCCGCTTCTAAATTCGGTAGTATTTGTTTTGATTGTCCTGGTTTTGAGTCATCTGTTAACACTTTCCTTGCTTGTTCACGGGTGACTGCTGATGCATGTATTGTTTGAGTCCTTGTTGGCGTAACATTTCCAATTATCAGATCAGCAACTGGATTGTCAATAAGTGCGGCTAAATAAGTACCGGTCAGATACGGTGTCTCTATATCTATCAGAGCGGTCTTGACGGTTCTCCTTGATCCCTCTATCAGTCTCAGACTGTAAGTCTGCCTTGTTATCTTATCTTTTGGTACTAAACTACTTCTACACACAACTATGGTACATCCTGTGTCCCTAAGAATTTGTATATCTTTCCCAAAAAGTTTTCCGCGCTCTATCTTTAAAGTTCCCACTGAGTTATTACAAATATTCTCAAAGCTATTCACCTTTTGCACTTCAAATTTGTGTGAATCCCTTTTCCTGAACTGTTTTCTTTTGTCTGACTTTGTAATATTTTTTAGTCACCATTGGGTTGGTCTCTGTCTTGTATTGAAAAAGTTCCTATTGGTGTATCTGTCAGGTTGCACTCTTTGGTTGTATCCACGCCTTATCTGACCACTACTCCTATTTGGACAGTAATTGGGTGCATGCTTTTCTCCACAGTTTTGGCAGATTGGGAAGTTAACTTCATAACTATTTCTACTTCTATTCCCGTTTATATTGTCCACCTTCGCAGCACCTCCTTCAACGTAAGGTGTTGGTTGGGATTTAGATATAGTGATAGAGCCCTGAGTGTTTATTTTTAAAGTGTCTATATGTTTAAGAATGTCTTCACAGTTATTAGGTTTTATTAGCAAGACAGATTGTCTGCTTGCACTATTCAGATGTGTTAAAATCTGATTCTGGCACATAAGGTCGCATAACCCCTCATAAGTTCTCTCCGTTTCACTGAATTTTACCCAATTCTCTAAGTTTCTGTTGAGGTCTGAGTGAAATTGTCTAAAATTCTCGCTGTTTGGGGTTAAAGTGTTCCATCTATTTCTGTACTGCTCACTGTGGAATCCCGCTTGTGTTAGCAACTTTCTTTTCACTGTCTCATAATCAGTTTCTATGCTCCTAATACTGTCTGTCGTCAGGAACTCATGTAGGGAGGGGGTCATTTTTAATCGCAGTTCCTGAACCCATTCCCTAATTGGGATACCACATTTGTTTGCTACATCTTGAAATGAGATAAGGTAACTGTTTAAATCGATTATCCCATCATAGTTTTGTAAGTTTTTGTTTAGTTGTTGATATTTGTGACCCCTATCACTGTCCTGAGCAGGACGAGTCCTCCCCTCTGTTTCTACTCTCATTCTTTCGGTTCTCTCCTGTGATTCTCTATCTAATTGTTCCTTAATAGTTAATCTCTCTCTCTCTGCTGCTCTTTCCTCCCTTTCTGCTGCTCTTTCCTCCCTTTCTGCTTTTTCTTTCTTATCTAATCTCTCTCTCTCTGCTGCTCTTTCCTCCCTTTCTGCTTTTTCTTTCTTATCTAATCTCTCTCTCTCTCTCTCTGCTGCTCTTTCCTCCCTTTCTGCTTGTTCTTTCTTACCTAATCTCTCTCTCTCTCTCTCTGCTGCTCTTTCCTCCCTTTCTAGTCTATCTAATTTGTCTATGGCATACTTTATAACCTCTTTCCCTTCTAATCCTAACGCTATCGCCTCCTGCTGAATTTCTTCTATTGTCTTCATTTTCCCGTTTCTATTCCTATCGTACCAACCCCACGTTCAATAAGTACACGTCACACCACTAATCTAACTGTACAATTGCGTGTTACAAATTGATCATCATGTGACAACACACTTATTTACTAATTTAATTACCCGGTCTTGTCTGTAGTTGACTTGTTCTGGACAGCGGTAAGGCGACCAACAGGGTATGGTAGCCAGCAGGATCATGCAACCACACAAGATACGGCAACGCAACAGGATACGGCAACGCCACAGGATACAGCAACGCCACAGGATACGGCAAGCCACAGGATACAGCAAGCCACAGGATACAGTAACGCCACAGGATACAGTAACGCCACAGGATACGGCAACCCACACAGGAAACGTCCGGTACACAGGAACAGAATAGTCGAGAGGTCCACGATTCAGCTCCAACGACGGGCCCCCATGTCAAATATTCTAGTTGTTGAATATTTGGCTCGTTGTTTAGGTTTATGATTCTCGCTTTGGTTTAATCTCTTGTGAATCTTGTCACACAACAGACTAGGTTGATTCATCAAAACAATACGCTTCAAGGTACATAAGACATTTATTTGCTGACAGCATTACTAGATTAATGTGTCTCAAAGTTTCGTGAACATGAATCCAAAGTATATGGCAATATTCCAATCAGCAAAACATATCATGACAAAATCCACTATCTCCAAAAAGACGTCTCGCTGTCGCGAGTCCTATCTCTCGTCTAACCTCTGTTAACGTACTCCCCGTGACATAATAATTATTCTCCTCTCACTCCCCCTTTCATTCAATCGTTCACTCCAACATCGTTCACCAGTACATGAAAATAGTTCACTCTCGCTCCTAAGCCCTGTTCATCCCCACTTCCCACTCAAACACACCACGCCTGATTTCATGATCTTGACAGTCACACTAGACAGGTTATATATGATGTTACGACATTAATCATTTGGTAAGTCACACTAGATTGGTTATATTTGATGTCACCACATTAATCATTTGGTTAGTCACACAAGACTGGTTATATTTGATCAATCAGTCATCTTGCCTCAATGGTAGTGCAATCAAAATCTATCACTGCAGATTATTGATGACTAAATAATAGGTTAAGGAAATATCAATGATAGCGTTTAATATATTAGTTAGTAATGGGTTAATGGTATACCAATTAAAATCAATGATTGCTTTGTACTGGCTGAAATGTGGTAGGAGCAATCATTTTTTACTAAACTATTGAACAACTTACCTTCAGCCTCATTTGCTAATGCTACGGGGTAACTTTTGTTAACATCTTCTCTGTAAAGCAATGGGGTGTTAACAAGCTTGTTAAAAAACAAATCAGCACAGTGCTAGCTGTTAATTCTACAAGCATTGAGACGGACACAAGCATAGAGAATTTATGTTCATTGTTATAATCAAATGCTCCAAGAAAAGAACAGTTCATAAGCATTCTCACAACACATTAATATAAATAAACTACTTCTAAGTAAGTATTGCATTTTTTTTACAAAGATCACATTGTCCCTTGCACTTTAACTGCCAAAAGCACATATTGCCGGTCAAAGTGTTTATTTGTCGAAAAATTCACTTTTGTGAATTTCTTTTCTGTAAAGGTTTATAAAATAGCATCATGGTCAGTGAGACTGAAATAATCCTGGAAATTCTCATGTTTAGATGCAAGGGATGTAGTCATCAAAATTCTGATAAGCCTCTACATTGGAAGAACACACATTTTGTTGGATTTCGATATTAAAAGCAGACAAATTTGTTAGATCTCTACATTAGATGCAGACAAACTTTGTTAGATCTATACATTATAAGCACACAAATTCTAAACTACATGGCAAGTATGGTTCAGTTCTAAAATAATTAATTGAATATATTAAAGCATCATAATAAAATTAATGTTACACAGTGGAACCTTGCTATTACATGCCTGCAAATTCAGATATAAGTATCAGTGGACAAAAAAAAATTATAAAAATATATAACTACTCATATTACACAATGACTAATCCAACTTTAACTCCACAGCTCATTAACTACATGAGATTTTAACAATAATTTATTTGAACAAAATCAGCTATCTTCCAACTTTAAAAAATCCCATCTGTATTCTGACCAAAAAAAAAAGTAAAACCTGGCCATTATATTCTTGAAGTAATCCCATTTTATGGACTCCAATATTCGCATTATAGCAGGGTTCCACTGTATTTACATCTAAACTCAGTCCCAGTCATAAGTAATCTAGATGACTTGCCTTAACGTGATTAATATCAGTGTGTTTGTTTTGTTTGCAAAGGAAAAAATAAGCTATATTACAAGTTAATTTTTTTTTTTAAAGATCTGTACCTTGCTCTATTCTCTACCAACATCTTATCTAGGTAAAGAGATTGATTCCCCTTAGGAAGACTGACAAAATTATTTTCCACAAATGGATCCCCATTTCTTTGATGAGCTGCTGTAGCTTTATGAAGAGGATCACTCTTATTTGCCCTTGGCAAACGTTGACGTAGCTCAGAATTGACTTCTGGGTTGTTGTACAGGTCTACTAAAATATTCTGAAGTTTGTCTTCAGCCAATTTCCTCAATAACCTTTCTTCATCAATTATACAGTCTCTGAAATGAAAAATAATTCTTTATCAATTCCACAGTCTCCAAGTAACATTGAGGTATGACTTACAAACTCTGTAAATTGTAAAAAACACAAGAATAGCCTAAATCTTCTTGCACACACTCTCTTTTTTTGGAAATGCCAACCCAACCCCTCAAGTAGGATAAGATAAGAGTCTTTAATTGATCCAAATAAATGGAAATGATGAGAAAATATTATTGGACCAATAAAATATGATGTTTAATGTACAATTTTAACAATTATTATTTAGTTTTAGAAGAATTAGCAACATTGTTATTTTCAGGCTTAATAATGAATTATTAAAGACTTTCTCTCTACTCACATTTCCATCTTTTGAGTGGATGAAGCATTATTTTTTTTGTTTACACATTTGACATTTGACAATTTCTCCTGCAGTGTTCATCATGTGAAGTTGAGCAGTCTATGTAGCCAAATGATTCGAATTGAATGTAGATAAAACTTAAATATGTTTTATTTTTATTAATTTTTGAAAATATTTTCTGCACATTCTTTCTTTGCATAATGCATTTTAAGAAATTGCAAATTATTTTCTACTTTTTAGTGGGTTTTAATTCATCTTTGATAGAAATTCTTTTTTTTTTTAAAGTTCTAAAAATATTTTTCATTATTTATTTTTTAATGATTAATTTAATTTTGCTATTGAACTGCAAGTGTAGTCATAGTTAGTCTATTGCCTATAGTCTATATTCTACTTTACAGTATAGTTTATAGGCATAGGGCTAGTACTCAAGTAAACTTTATCAACTTAATTATAAATTAATCATGAAATAACAATGATTAAATAGTTTAAATTTATTTTATAAAATAATCATACTAAGCCTTTTTGGTAATAACTAAAAATAAAAGAATTTGAATAATCACATCCATGTCAAAGGAACCTAAATTTTCACTAGGATCTATTTTGTTTCTGCCTATTAAGTGTTGAATGATGAAAAACTAATTCAGGTATGCACCAAAATGCATCACTGCATTTTGAATTTATCAAAAATTTACAGGCGAAATTAAGCTGAGGCCAAAAACATACCCTCATAGAGGCACCACAACTGAGTGAATTTATGTTTATGTATAGCCAGGGCTCTTTAGCTGAAACATGTAATTTTTTTTGTATTGTCCTTCTGGAGCACTATAACTATAGGTTTTTCTTTACCCAGTGTCACTGTCAGGGTGTGTATATTCATTAATATGAATATGATGAGTCATATTTCCCTGTATTGTGTATGATATTTGTCATTTGATGATTAGTATTAGTATTAATATGATATAATATATGCTAGAATTTAGTAATCAATTTAAAATTAAAGAATGTCAAATTATTTCAAAATACAGTCACTAAACCTCTAGACTCCCAAGACCAGGTTAACTGAGTATGAAATTATGAGTATCTGTGAGCCTGAGAGTAGCAGTGAGTAGAGATTGTGAGTAAATATGTTTATGAATATACAACATAACTGACTAGTGTCAGTGAGAGTATGAAACGATGGGTCGGGTAGGCTATGCCGAAACTATGATTAATACTTCAAGAACTTTAAACTATGGCAAGTTATGATTCATTGATCAGACTGATTCATGATCAACAATGACGTCAATTTAAACACAGTAACACAGTCAATGATTCATGATAATGATATCTGATATTGATTCATAAAATAAAAAACTTACTTTTCATCATTCTCGTCTCTGAGCCGAACAATTCTAAATTTTGCTTCTTCCAAAGCTTTTCGCAAATTACTAAACGCCACTTTTTCCTTCTCTGGCAGTTTTTCAAAATGTTTTTCAGGGGTTCTATCAAGTCTTCGTCTAAATATAGTTCTGTTGCTTTCGTTCGGTATTTGTTCGTCGGCCATTGTTTTGTATCCTCCTTCTTCGTACTTCCTTTGGCTACATGTTCTAATCTACCTATACTTATTTTAACCCACATTTTTAAAGTCCAAATAATCATTGATTTTTTAAGTTGAGTAATAAGTTCTCTCTCTGTCTGTCTCCTCCCCACCCCCTCCCAAAATACAAAATCTAGTTTAAGCGTTTGCGAAAGGCTTACATTTACATTTGCTCACATTTAGTATACATGCTCATATGTAAGCCGGGAGTGGGAGGTGCCGAGGAAAAGTTGCGCTCGGGGTGAAGGCTGCGATGGCGTCTCCACCCCTCTTTTCATCAATAAATAATTGATTATATAGGCATTATGAATATTTCTGTAAGTGTGCGTGTAGACTAGGTGATAATAATATGTATTGTAAGTAGTACATTTTTACACTTTACTTTACACGTTACACACACTCACACACATTTGACAAATCATAAACTCGTATATGTGATAAAAATTTCGGCTAAAACTTAAGATTGGTCTTCATATTAATTTTTAACATTCTTGTCTCAATCTACTTTCGAAATTCTAACCACCCCCCTGACTGCCCCCGAAAATAAAAAATTATTTTTTTTAATTATAGCTAAATAAAGTAGTTAACCGTAGTTATCCCTCTTTACCGTAGCGGAAGACAGTCTATTCTACTCATTCTTTCCTGGTTTGCGACAACAATGAAGGGTGATAAATAAATAAAGAATATTTTTCTATTTTCTTTATAGACCTACAGGTCTCTTGTTATGATGGCTGAATCCATGTCAAGTGAAATCGTACATCTAAATGTTGGGGGAACAAGGTGAAACTTATTAATATTGTTGTTGGCTGTATGGTCTACCTCTCGTCTGTCGATTTTTGTAGCCTAGGCCTAGTTACCCTAGGCCTAGGCCTAGTAGTTAGTAGCCTAGTACATATTATTAGATAGATAGTGTACAGTACAGTGTTCAGAAACAGTTGAGTACTGAGACTCAGTGTACCGAGACTTGGTTTAGTCCTAGTCTCTTTTAGTATGGATTCTATCTAGTTCCTTGCCTAATCCTACTCTATGCCATGGTAATCTACCACTTGAGCGTCGGCCAAGAAAAAATCCTGCTGTTCCGGTTGGAAGGGCTATTTAAACAACTATTCTTATATTATTTTTTTAATGACATTGGTTGTACGTATTCATTCCCCCAAGTTGACTATGAAGTTTTAAAAAATATAATTTCAACTAAAACGGTTGTGGTACATGAATCCACGTAAATGTGAAGGGGAAAGATCACCGCTTGTGCCTAACTGTCTTTTCAGTTTACGCTTTTTGAGCATTCACATTTTCCACATTCTGTGTTTGGACATCGGCGTCATCTGGATCAAAAAAATAATTGTAGTCTCTTTTTCTTCCTGGCATATCTGTAGTTTGGCAGTAATAATTATTTAAATGTATTAGTATTGTGCTACAGTATATAACTTAATAGCCTATACGAAATCAAAAATATTAATAGACTCCAATGTATAGGTACTCCAACTCAAAATTTCAGATACATCTGACATACACAAGGAGCATATCATTGGAAAGAGCTGACTTTAAGCTTTCCATTGACACCAAGATAATCTTTCTATCACTTATAGAAGAAAAGTTATGAATTTTTTAGTGATTTATTTTTTCCCACTATTTGGCTTTGTATTTAATTTTTAAAACTGTGATCGAATTATTACTCTTTTTGTACTATTTTGGTTGTATCTTGTTGGCTTTNAGGAGCATATCATTGGAAAGAGCTGACTTTAAGCTTTCCATTGACACCAAGATAATCTTTCTATCACTTATAGAAGAAAAGTTATGAATTTTTTAGTGATTTATTTTTTCCCACTATTTGGCTTTGTATTTAATTTTTAAAACTGTGATCGAATTATTACTCTTTTTGTACTATTTTGGTTGTATCTTGTTGGCTTTTAAAGTTAGACTGCTCAAATTTGGAGGACACATTTACAATACAATGTTTAACAAAATTAAACACATGAATTTTGAATTAACTTATTATATTTTTTGAAAAAAAAATTTTATAAGCATATAGCATGGATAACGACAATTGTCGAAAAAAAAAATTTCTTAAAAAAATGACATAATTATTAAACCAATAAAGCTATCAATATGAAATTTTCAATACAAACAGATAATGTCCATCTAAAAGTAAGGCATATTTAAAATAAATAAAATTCTGATCAGAAAAATTTATGCAGTATTAGAAATAATATTTTATGAAAAGCAACTGCGGCCGAGAAATTTTTTACATTTAAATATACAACTTTTAAACTAATAAAGCTAATGCAATCAAATTTTCAGTAAAAATAGATAGTGTCCAACCAAATATAATAGAGTATTAAAATATATCAAAAGCAATTAAAATCATGCTATACAAAATTTTAAAATGTCATGTAATCTGTCGACATTGTTTCGGCTCCGGAGGTCTAGCAACACTTCATCCTCATCGATTGGTACATTAAAAAAATATGCCTCCATTGTCAATATCAAATTGGGTTGTTTGTTGATCTCCTCCAAGTAAATACATAGCAAAATTACAGGGAATGATTACAATCTGTAACTCTGGAAAATAAAAAATAAAGATTAGGACTATTAATTTATGAATACCGGTACATGTAAATAATGATTCAATATTTTTAAATAGGCTTCACAATGTTCTTTATTATATGTACACTTATAGCTGATAATAACTAGGACTAGGGGATATCTTACTATCTAATTCATTGCTATTTGTATGTCAAAGCACTTTTATCACTTTGACTTTGTTGTTTTATCTCAGTATATGTATTAGTTTTATTGATCCAAAGCCTGCTCTTATATAATAACTATATAGGCCTAAAGTGTAATTATTATTAAAAACCAGTTATTAAAAAGTTTATTTAAAATCAAACTACTAAGTTATAATACAGGAAATATTTATTTAGTTGTTTGAAAAAGGTTTTAAATAATAATAACCACTGTTTACATTAGAGATTTACCACTTCCGGTAGATCGAGGGGGAAAAAATGGCCACGACTTGGCAACCTTGAATTTTTAGTCACACGGTTCAAGCTCTCATAAATTTTGGGGACGATCTATACTCTTTAAAATAAGTGTTTCTGCTTTTAAAATATATAATCTATGCGAACAAGTAATTTCCAAGTCCGAACGCGATTTGAAAAAAAAAATATAGCACAGCAAACTCACTTACCCCACGTCAACTTTCCAATTAATCGTCTCAGCAAGGTCAGATTTCCACTTAATTCATACCCTCGTAACCGGCATGCATCGCAGATTTAAATAAAACCAAGGAGAGTCCTCTATTTTTAGAAATGACGCAAAACAACACTAATCACCAAGATCTACCGAAAACGAAAAGCGCCTGCTGATCACAGCGATCGCCGCTCGGCAGGCCTCGTTTTTCTATCGCGGGCGGCGAAAGTATTGGAGTGCCTACAATGTAAGAATAGTTGCTTAAATAGCCCTTCCAAACGGAACAACTGGATTTTTTCTTGGCCGAAGCTCAAATGGTAGATTACCCACTCTAGCCCTAGTAAAAAAAAAGGGGGTAATGCATAGAGATGCCGCCATGACATCATTTGCATTTTTATTAAATAAAGATGCAGTGAATTAGGGTTCAGGTTAAGTTTAGGGATATATTTAGTTAGGTTTCGTGACAGAATTAAGGTGGCCATGTGGCGCCATCTCTATGCATTTACCAAAAAAAGTATAGAGTAGTCCTGATTACCCATGCAAATTAATCAGGCCTTAAATGCCTTAATTATAATTGGCTACATTATGACACACGTCACACAGGGTTAGTACAATGTAAATGTACTGTACATTCAACAGACTTTTAGGTCAACTTCAGAAACTGTTTTAATAGACAATAATACAGCTCTTATTAAAACCCATTTTCTCTGTAACAATTATTTCATGGAAAAAAAACTTTATAACCCTATTTACTTGAAAGATAAATTAATTTAATTTCTTTTTTTATTTTATTGCTTAGATTTTCAACTTCAAAACAAACACTAACTTGGAATCCTGAAACATTTTTCACAAGGTAAGTTTGTAGCTGTAATCTTTCTATAGCCTATATGGGCAGACAATTGTAGTAGAAATCTCTTACAACCGCATGTAATGTCTGAAGACTGTTGTTGCTCATGCAAGGAAGCAGGCATTTTTGGATAACACAAAGATGTCTAGATTGATTTAATCCAGATTGGCTGATTCCCTCCATATTAAAAAAATTCAATTTGGTCTGTAGGCCTATATGAATATTTCAATAAATTAATTGCCTTTATGTTAAAGTATTTTTTGGCCTACAATATTTAAGACTTAAAAAAAAATTCTTACATATAATTTTCTTGTCTAATTCAAGAATGTTTCCTGTTTTATTTTATGATAGCTCTAACGATACCCTTGGAAAAAATCCTAGACTCTTGTTTGATATTTCTAAGGCAACAAACTATGAATTATGTTGAGTTTGTTTACAAATTTATTCTTGGCAAACTTTGAATTTTTTTTCCATCAGTTTACTCAGTGGGCGAATTTCTTCAGACAGAGATGAAACCGGTGCTGTAAGTAGATGTTTACTAATGACTATTAAGTTGATATTCGACTTTTGTATATTAAGTAGATCTTTGACTTTTGTTTATAAAGAATAATTTTGACTTTTGTATATTAAGCAGATGTTTGACTTGTGACAATAAAGTATATTTTGTATTATTTATTTATTTAATACTGTTGATCCTGCCCATGTTTAGTAGTGCTAATTAAGATAAACAGGATCATTTTAAATAGATGAGGAAAAAGCTGTAACAAACAACCTGACACCCCAATGATCACCAACCTGACACCTCAATGATCACCAATCTGAGACCTCAATGATCACCAATCTGACACCCCAATGATCACCAATCTGTCACCCCAATGATCACCAATCTGTCACCTCTATGATCACCAATCTGACACCCCAATGATCACCAATCTGTCACCTCTATTATCACCAATATATTTCTCTTGTTGTTTTAGATTTTCATTGACAGAGATCCCAAGCTTTTTTCTGTTATCCTCAACTTTCTCCGAACTAAAGAAATCCAATTAAGGTAGGTTTATTAAGTCATTAGTGGAAAGATATTCTCTCCTAACGCCTCAATGTGAACTTGGCACATTATTGAACAGCATTAACATTCAGATTGAATGAATTTCTTTTTTATTTTTATTTCATTTTCTTACTTAATGTTTATGTTAAAAAATTATTTTCAGAAATGTCGACTTATCAGCTCTCAGACACGAGGCAGAATTTTATGGTATCAATGCTCTAGGTGAGGTTTATGCCTTATAAATTGTAGCCACCTTTTGTTATTTGATGGCTGATTATTACCAGCTCTAAAAGAAATTTTACTTCAACTGCACTTTTTTCACCAAATACGAAACTGCTAGCATACTTTGGGGGGGGGGGGGGGGGGGGGGGGAGAGAGTGTGTGTAAAGGGGCATAATACTTGACTAGTGACTTATATCATGCTAATAGTGTGTGTACTTGGGAACACATTTCTTCCTATATCTGGGTGCTTGAAAGACATATTTCACCACTGATATAAAGGTATTAATAAAGCCAGCAGCAGACTTTCCTCTTTGAAACAATGTTGTATTTTTTAAAGAAAAATTTTAGTTGTACATGTGGGCCTCTACATAGAATGGTTACACCATGGAAAACTGAATCTTACAAGTTGCATGCTTGAAGTAATATTTCTATCTTCAGTGGGACGCCTTGCATTATGTGAAGATTTAGACCACTCATCTTGTGGTGATGTTTTGTTTCATGGATATTTCCAGCCTCCAAGTAAGTCAATTCATCATTTTTAATTTACAATAGTTGATTTATTTAGCTCAATAATTTATTTGGATTAATAAAGAATATCTAATCTTATTCAATTTAATTGCTTTTCATAATGTAAAATATTAATTTGTTGTATTAAAAAAATTGCTTGTGTTTCCTTCATTAGCGTGTCTGATGGGTCGGATCCATCGGATGCAATTGTTGTTTTTTTAATTAAAGTGGATTGAGGAATTATCTCAGATAAATTGAACATTTTAAATTTGATGTTTGCTTCAGTACCTCCCTTACAGACCTCCTCCAATCTGCGCCATTCTGTTGTTAGTGTGGAGGGTGGAGACACTAACAGAGCAAGTGGGGCATCACACGGACAACCAAGGTAGGTGGAAGCTCAGAAGCTCAGGGAAAATTCGAGGATGAGAAATTCTGCAACAACGAAATCGTGTGTACTGACATCAAAAAAAAATAATTGACGATTCAAAACCTGCAGAATCGGCTTCTGCTCTGAACATATTCAATAGTGACCTGCAGTAAACTGCTTTCTAATTGCTGTCTAAAATTCACAAAGTAGGCAATCCTGGAAGACCTGCTGTCTCGGCCTGCACTTTCCCTAAAGAACAGATCTCAGAATTTCTTGATGGGATAATCCAGATTTTTTGTAATTTCTTTACCCATATATATTAAGGACACCAACCACGCTTTTAAAACATTTAATGCCTTAAACATTACACAGAATACAAAACAAGTACTGTTTTTACTTGACGTCTGCTCCTTGTGCAAGTCAATTCCTCAAAAACAAACCACATCCATCAATTCATACTGACACCCTTTTCCAACCGCCTGAACTCGTCCTGACCCTCAACTCTTTTGAATTTAATGGTCATTTATTTGACCAAATTAGTAGTGTGGCCATGGGTACCAAAATGAGCCCTAGTTATACCTGCCATTTTATGGGCCACTTTGAATACATGGTAGAGAAGCCATATACTGGCCATAACCAATAATTTTTCAGATGATTCAGTGATGATGTCATTGGCATCACTATCATGGAAACAAGGGAATTCCAACAACTTATTGATTTTCTAAGCTCATTACATCCCTTTAATAAATTTAATGCACAAATCTATAAGAACTTTGTGAACTTTCTGGACATGACCCTTATCGTAAAGTATCATCAAATACTCCTTGCTGACCCTGACTTTAACAGGGTACTCTCACCCCTCCATTAATTGTTTTCAGAGGGGATAAAAATTATGTGACTTTCTGGTTCATAGTCACCTTCCAGCTGAACCGAACCTTCTTACATTGGGACTAAACCATGTTTAAGAAGACCCTATGTATTGGAAACAAAACACATTAGCTTCCCTAAGGGGACCTTTACCATCAAAGAGGGCTTCAAATTTAATAGTCGAAATGTGATCTATGTGAGCATTTTCCCAAGATGCTACTCCTTTTACATAAGTGATATTGGGAAGAAGGCTACCTGAGTAGGTTCAGCAAACGTCTTTGTGAAATTGAACAAAACAAGCCATCCTTGGTCTCATCCCATTTCAAGGGAGGTGAACACAACGGCACATCAGATGCATCCGGACTCTTATTTCTTGCACTAATACAGCTGCTAGACTGAAGAATGAAATCAAATTATTTAGGATTTTCTGCAACACAGATTATGCAATCAGTTAAATGCTCTCTTATGAGTGGTTCTCAATCTCCCTCCAATTGTATTTTCATTGTTGGTTGGTACGCACCACAGAATTATGTGGGATGCACGTTTTGGTTTTGAACAACTCTGCTTTCAAACAGACGGAGAGAACTACATTTTGATCAGAATCTTCAAACACATAAGTTTTTTTATTTCTATTTTTCAAGTCTTATTTTGTCTTGCCTGCTGAAGAAGGCATTTAGCCGACATGTCCTTGTAATTGTCATGTTTATTTTTTTCAACCGCAAACACATCTCGTTCCAGTATTTATTTAATGTATTTATCTATTCACATAGTTTTTGTGTTCCCTTTCGACAAGAGTAGTAACACTAATCTGAACGATTGATACAAAAATCAATAAGTTCAATAAAATTTTAGTACCAGTAATCATAAACATATTTTGATATGAACTAATTTTATCCTCATTTTGTTCATATCCCATTTGTACTAGAATATCATCATTTTGTTCATATACCATTTGTGTTAGAATATCATCATTTTGTTCATACATAATTTGTGATAGAATCTTATCATTTTGTTCATATACCATTTGTGCTAGAAGCTCTTCAGGAGATCGGATAGGTGCCTCAAACAGACAAGCATCAACTGGTCCAGCTCCTTCACAGGGTCAAGGACAGTCCAAAAATACACTAACTGAATCCTTGCTATCTAGTCAAAATCCTGTTAATCCACAGAATAATCCAGGTGAATGCTGCATGAGAAATATTTATGTCTGCCATCAGTCTTAAACTCAGTCTGTTATGAGTCTTACACTCAGTCTGTCATCAGTATTACACTCAGTCTTTCATCAGTCTTACACTAAGTCTCACATCAGTATTTCAATACATGTCTTACACTCAATACATGTCTTGCACTCATTTACCTGTATTACATGTTCAAATTTCATAGTAATAACATTTGATGCTGAACTGCATTTAAAATGACTTGCTAAACTACTGACTTGTCTCTATGCCCAGCTGTGATGGACCCTCTAAGGGTGACGATGCTGAGAGGTCATCAGAACTGGATCTGTGCAGCTTACCCCCATTTTGTGTGTTGCTACAGGTTAGTGCTGTTGCTTGCCTTTAATAAAAGCTTTAGCTTATGGTACCGGTACCATACGATCACTCAGCAGATTTTTCCCTGAGCTTCTTCGCTGGCTAGCTGTTGCCATATGAATTGCGAGATTTCTGTGACCACTGGCGACTTGCTGGATGAAAAAACCGGTCGGCCAAGAGGTGTTATTCTCATGGTTTTGTTAACAGTTTATATTGTAGGCTGGCAATATACAAACACAAGACTGTCATAAGTTATCAGTGTGCATACATGGTCAATAGTTGAAAGGCCTTTTTAACAAAATATTGGTAGTCTTCTAGGCATATTTTGTTGTTCCAAGATTAAAATTTGTGAAGTAAATTTCAAGTTTGATTTTATTTGAGCAGCCAAAAGAAATTAAAGAAACTATGGCTGGAGGAACCATGACCCTTTTTTTTTTTTTTTTTTTAAATGGAATTAATTAGCTAAAGAATTTTGTAATGTACTTTTTTTTCCCCCTTCATGGGTGGCTGATCACTTAAATGTGGGGAATATCCTCACGTGATCCTAATTAATTAATTTAGTGCTTTAATATACCCACTTCCCCACCAACCAGGCAAGACAATGTTTAACAGTTTTATTGTGGTTACATGATTATTTATTCAATTTTTAGAGTGCACATCTAAAAGAAAAAGCTGCATGTATTCTTTTAAAGAGCCGTAGGCTCAGGTTGCTGACCCCTGTGCCAGGTTGCTGACCCCTGCAATAGGTTGCTGACCTCTGCTCTAGGTTGCTGACCCCTGCCCTAGGTTGCTGATCCCTGTGCTAGGCTGCTGACCTCTGCACTAGTACATAAATATGTATAAAAGTTCTGCATCAGAAGCCATAGTTGTGCCTGCTCAATTTGTAATCAACTATGTGGATTATCACTGTCAGTCATGACTTTCTGCTGATTGCAACCATCAACAAACAGCATCTGACTCTCAACTTTGATTTATACCTGAGATTTGTGGCTGAAACAAATCAGCAGTGTGAACGTACTTTTCTGGGTCAGCTTGTGCTTTATAGGGGATCAATTATCGACTTTACAATAGTCACTAAAATTGTATTTTGTAAAAACACTGTTTGTAATCAGCTTAAATCAGTTTGTTACAAACCTCAGGATAAAACGCTCCACTGGCAAAAATCTCTTTTTGCAAAATAAAAGATTCTATTGCCTAAAATCTATTGTTACAGAATGAAAGATTCTACTGGCTGGCATTTACTCTGGACAAGCCAACACATGGACAGCCAGGTGGAACGCGTTGCTCTCAATGCTAAAGTTGTCAGTTCCAATCAAGAGAATTCCAACAGCAAGATGGTCGCAGCATCTTCTGGTTCAACAGTGTGGTTGTGGGCAGTTTGGGATGATGGAGAAAGTAGACAAATAGGTGAGTAGATTAGTGGAGAACACAAACAAATAGGTGAGTAGATTAGTGAAGAAAGTAGACAAATAGGTGAGTTGATTAGTGGAGAAAGTAGACAAATAGGTGAGTAGATTAGCGGAGAAAGTAGACAAATAGGTGAGTAGATTAGCGGAGAAAGTAGACAAATAGGTGAGTAGATTAGTGGAGAACGCAAACAAATAGGTGAGTAGATTAGTGGAGAAAATAGACAAATAGGTGAGTAGATTAGGGGAGAACACAAACAAATAAGTGAGTAGATTAGTGGAGAAAGTAGACAAATAGGTGAGTAGATAAGTGGAGAACCCAAACAAATAGGTGATTAGATTAGTGGAGAAAGTAAACAAATAGGTGAGTAGATTAGTGGAGAAAGTAAACAAATAGGTGAGTAGATTGGCTAATTTAATAGCTCATGAAAATAAATGCATAGAGTCATTAGAGTGCAGTGGAAATTGAAAATATTCTTGGCCTTTCCCGGTCAAGTCATAGTTTGTGTCGATAATTAAGCCCAGGTCTGTGGTCATGTCGAAGGGAAGAGTATCAGATTGTTTGGTTTTGAGATCAGTTAAACTTATGTCATGTAGCAATCAATGGGAGAATCATACAAAGTGGAGCAACTATTGAATACTCCATAACTGAGCTAGTGTTATAGTAATATGGGAAACACCAAATTATGGGGAATCCCCCACCTGAATCGACTTGAGTTGATTGATGTTTGCTGAACTTGCCTTGCAGGTGTGTTTGACCTCCACGTCTCTGTAGATAACTTATTTTTTATTGGGAGTCAGCTGGTGGCTCTCAGCCGGACAGGAAAGGTTGGAGTCTGGCACTCTATGACTCAACATTGGCAGGTAAGTCTTCCTTAAAGAAACGTGGATTTCTAAAGGTGTCTATCTTTGGAAGTAACATGTTTTTTGTAAGGTATCTGGGGTGGTACCATTTGTTTTGCTCTGAATTTCACTAAATTTATTGCATAGAATTTGATTATTGATATCAAAATACACTTTTTCTTGTTTCTGAAGCAAGTTTACTTAACTGTACACTATGTAGTAAAACAATAAATATTTGATGTCCCTCATTTCTCCCCTGCATGTCACTCTTTCCCCCCCCCCTTCTTTCCCCCATGTGGACAGATTCAGGATGTGGTTCCTATAACAAGTTATGACACAGCTGGATCTTTCCTTCTACTTGGCTGCGAGGATGGCTCTATTTACTACATAGGTACACTTGTTCTATCTACTACATAGGTACACTTGTTCTATCTACTACATAGGTACACTTGTTCTATCTACTACATAGGTACACTTGTTCTATCTGATCATGACACAATTCTAATGAACTGAATAAAATACTAACTTTTATCGTGATTATGTTTCTGTGACCTAGATATGCAGAAGTTCCCATTGCGTATGAAGGACAACGATCTACTTGTGACAGAGTTGTACAGTGATCCAGCATGTGACATGGTGACAGCGCTCAGTGTTTACCTGACTCCTAAAACCAGTAAGCAAATGGAATTTCATGTATGTATTATCAACCAGAATATGGCCGAGGTATTTATTATTAACCAGAATATGGCACAGGTATTTATTATTAACCTGAATATGGCCCAGGTATTTATTATTAACCTGATAATGATGAAAATAAGTTCAATTTATTCCATGTTATTACTACAGCTCTAAGTGGCAATTGGATTGAAATAGCTTACGGAACAAGTTCTGGAACAGTCAGGGTTATTGTTCAGCACCCCGAGACGGTAGGACATGGACCGCAGCTGTTTCAAACATTCACTGTTCACCGCAGCCCTGTCACCAAGGTCATGCTGTCAGAAAAACATTTAGTTTCAGGTAGGGCAAGGGAATGATTAATAACAATATTTTTTGAGTCACAAAGTCTGATGTTTGAATGATGATCATAATATTTAGTTGAGTTACAAAGTTTGATGTTTGAATGATGATCATAATATTTAGTTGAGTTACAAAGTCTGATGTTTGAATGATGATCATAATATTTAGTTGAGTTACAAAGTTTGATGTTTGAATGATGATCATAATATCTAGTTGAGTTACAAAGTTTGATGTTTGAATGATGATCATAATATTTAGTTGAGTTACAAAGTCTGATGTTTGAATGATGATCATAATATTTAGTTGAGTTACAAAGTCTGATGTTTGAATGATGATCATAATTCAAACAACCTGATTCTTTGATATTGACAGTTTGTTCAGAATACAACCACGTGAGGACTTGGAATGTGACCAGATTTCGTGGAATGATTTCTACACAGCCTGGCTCCACGCCACTGGCTTCATTTAAAATTGTTTCATTGGATGACATGGATCCTCTGATCAGTTACTCAGCAGGAAATGATTTTGGTATGGCTGAAAGAATAGACATTGATTTTACTCAAACTTATCTTACATAAATCCACTAATGACAAAAGTGATTATAATTGTATATTTAGTTTAAAACTTTGAAATCTGGAGTTAAGTGGACTTAAGTGCCAATCACTCATCAGTGCTAACTTTGATTACAACATTGCAATATGGTCTATATCAGATGTGGGCAATCTTTGGCCCACATGCCATGTGCGGTCTGTTGAAATATTTAATGCAGCATGAAGGACCTTACGGGAACTGGGTTAATGTTTCACTAGCTACACTATTTATTATTTTCACTATATTAAAAGATTCTTTAATTTATTATTTTCCATTTATTAAAAGTGTATTTAATTTTTTGTCTAAAAATATATCATTTATGGCACTAAAATTATTCATTATTTTCAGTTATTAAAAAAACGAGTTTAGTTTATTTTCTTGAACTCTAGCCCCCTATAAAAATTAGTTTAGTTTATTTTCTTGAACTCTAGACCCCTGGAAAATTAGTTTAGTTTATTTTCTTGAACTCTAGACCCCTAGAAAATTAGTTTAGTTTATTTTCTTGAACTCAAGACCTCACGAAAATTATCATGCAGCCAAAACCCAATCAATTTCCATGCAACCCTCCGCACAAAAATGTTTTCCCACCCTTGGTCTATGTACTTCTTATCTCCTTAGGACCATTTGGTGAGCAAGATGACCAACAGTTATTTGTGCAGAAGGTAGTGTCCAACACCGACCAGTTGTTTATCAGACAAAGCTCTACTGGACAAAGGTTAGTCAGATATTGTAAAAAACTGTAAATAAGATTATTATAAATAATACTGAAATCAGTCTTATCATTTATGTGGTAACTTCCGTATTCATGGTCATCATTAATAATTTCATTTTTTAACTTTTTTTTTATTGTTAGCTAAAAACAAAACATAATTATTTATAAATAGGAGAATTTAACAGTAAAATGTCAAACACAATAAGTGCTGTTTAACTTAGTTTTTGTCCATGAAGAATCAAAGTTCAAAGATGATGTTAGTTGTCCTATAACGGTGTGAAATAGATTTTGTCTTACAATGGTGTAATAATATATGATCATAAACAAAGGTCTGCATTCAAGTTGTGTGAAGGACATAGTGGAACAATCTAACGTTGAAGCTTGAAATGAAAAGAAAGGACAATGAAAGTGGAATGTTTCAGCAAAAAGCCTTCTTCAGCTGACAGGGCAAAACAAGAACAAAGAAATATAAAACACTGTAATTATATATCTTGTTTTCACTGATCTCTGTGAGCTTTGATAGAGCTTAAGGCAGTGCATAAATGTTCCTTTGTCTTTGACAGAATCTGTGTGATTAGATCGGTAGACAGCAGCACCATCAGCTCATTCTGTGTTCATGAATGTGAGGGTTCCAACAGGATGGGATCTTGTCCTAGGAGATATTTGTTTACTGGTCACAACAATGGAAGCATTCAGGTAAGCATGTTCAGTTGAATGTTTTCAGGCAAATGTGTTCAACAGAATGTGTTCAGGTAGGCATGTTCATGGAAGGCATTCAGGTAAGCATGTTCTGTTGATGGCATTCATGCAAGCATGTTCTGTGTTCCCTGGCGTAGTGATAGAAGATTATGCTACATTAACTTAAAGTAAGTAATCAAGTTACAATTTGAGGCTTCAAATTCTAATAATAGGAGTTGAACAGCAATTCTTGAACAAGCTAACTTTATATATATTTATTTGACACCATTTTATTTGCTTTATTTGTCCATGACCAATTTGACAAAATGAAGTTCATGACCAAATGACTTTCATTTTATTTCTTGTTTTTAGATGTGGGACCTAACAACAGCTTTGGATTTGTATAAACAGTCAGACAAAGGTAATCTGGCTATCCGTAGAGTTCCTCACACCATAGGCTATGACACCTAGTTAAACTAAGTGTAAGTTTAAAGTTATGTTGGATTCTAAAATGTGGAGCCTAACAACTGCTTTGGATTGGTATAAACAGCTCGACAAAGGTAATCTGGCTGTCCGTAGGGTACTCCAGGGGTAATAACATAAAGATAGGGTATTTTCTTTCTTCAATATTTCAATGAGACGTGACCAAAGGATTGACCTAACACCCTGTGTGCCCTGTTGTTGGTTAAAATGTGGATAATTCAAATGCCTATGATTTCACACTCTTTTGTTTTGTTTGACAGGCAAGCTGGAGTCTGGCCCCACAGCTACTGAACTGGTCAGACTGTTGGAGCAAGTGGACCTCAGCTCGTCCCAGTGGTCCAGTCCTTGTGTCAGCCCATCCCCCTCCCTCCTGGTGGGACCTGGCAGCCTGCCACTCGGCGCACGTTTGTCTGCTTCTGCCAGCAAATGGAATCCCTCCAGGGCGAGCGTATGCCATGCAAGCTTAGATGCAGAATTGGACGCAACTCTAAAAGTGAGTTAACATTTAATTAACATGACACTTTTTTGATCTGATGGCAAAAAAATTTAGTAGTACCCCATAGTCAATTGAGTCATTTAACTAGTAAAAATATTTTACCAATGTTATAAATGTTAGACAGGTCAGGTCAGTGACCAATGTCATAAATGTTAGACAGGTCAGGTCAGTGACCAATGTCATAAATGTTGGTCAGGTCAGTTCAGTGACCAATGTTATAATGGGAGAAAGCTTTTTACTGTTGAAAACCATACAGAGCAGCTAAGGAACGAAGTAAATAGGTAGTAGCATTTTTTATCCTTCGTATGCGAAGATGACCAATGCTTCGACTTGAGTAGTATCTTAGAATTGAGCTCAATTCGCCAGTTCCCATCCTCTCATCCTTGCCTATTTGTTACAATGGGCTCGGATAAAATTAACAAGCTATTTATTTAAATAAACATTGATTAAAATCCAATTGTTTAACTTTTAAAACTCCCATTTTCTGTTGTTTGACCAGTTGATTGATGAAGATGAGGCTGCTCAAAGTGCCAAAGGCACCGCAACAAGACCAACTCAGAACCAAGAAAACAATGAGTTCAGAGTTCAGAAAGCGTCCAACTAATAAGAAGTAATGAGGGATTTACAGTAACGTACAGGTCTTCAATTTCAATTCAACTCCAGAGAGAAATAATTGACACGGTGACCATGTTAGAATAATTGCCAACTTGGAAATATTATGTTTTCCTAGTAACTGCCAATTGAAGTTACTGTGCATATTTTCTAGAACATAATAAATGTTTGCGATTTGCAATGATAAAAATGATGTATTTTTGACATTTCAGTGACTGACCTAGAAAGGAATATAGATTTACTGGCAATCAATCGGTTGTCAAATGTAGGCAACATCAGGGTTACTCTTGTCTCTGTATATATTTTATGTGCAATTTTTGCAACAATGGCTTCTTGAAATAAATAATTCACATGTTAATACTTGATAGCTTATAAGAATGTGCAATGGTGCTTGATCTAAAGTCACGTTAATTTATTGAATACACTGATTACGATAATCTTATTTTACGTTGTTGTTTTTTTTTGTTGTTGTTTTCTTACTAGTGTAAAAAAAAAAAATTTTTTTAAAAAAGGACTTGATCAATGGAGCTATTCATTTTAGCTTTAATTTGATGAAGTATTCTATATTCTTTTAAATGCTGGTTGTTTAATGGTCTGTAGAAGACAAGTTCAGGGTATTAGGAAGAGCAGGTCCAGGGTCTATTGAAGGGTAGGTCCATTTCTATTGAAGTGCAGGTCCAGGATTTTTTTATTTTAAAATATGGCGAAACAGGGATACACTGAGCCCTATACTGTGTCTGTGTGGGATATTGTCAACATTTATTTACTACCATAGGATCTGGGTCAGCAATACACAGCCGTGGGACTTATCTAGTCTGTGGTTTCTATTCAATACGAGCAAGCCAAACCAGTTTTGTTTTGTGGAAATATTTTGTTTATATTTGAAGCTCTATGTTTAAATGTATTTAGATTAACTAAAGCAAGACAATGCTGACTGTGCATAAAGAGCGAGACTGGTTGACTGTTTTGTTGTCTGCTAGTAGAAAATTAGGTACTAAAAAATAAACATATTTTGGATGTTTAACCTCTATTTCCAATGAATTTGTGTTTTTTAAAAATATTGACAATTCATTTAGAATGCTATATTTAAATCAATTATGCAAAATCAGAAACATTATTTTAATTATGGTAACAAAACAAATTATTTTAGGGGCTTCATATTGGAGAAACAGAAATAATCTTTCTTTGTACTCTAATTCTTATGATTATACATGTAAAAAATTTTTTAATCCATTGGCTCTGGAGCTCTTCCCATTAGAGCAGTTAAAGTAGAAATTACTGATTTGTTGAGAAACAGTGATTTTGAGCACACTAACTAGGCGGCATTAAACACAGTTAATTTTAAATGTATCATATTTCTCAAATTTTTTTTTTCAGTTCATTTTTAACAAGCAATATAATCCTTGTGTAATCTCATTCACTTTTTTTTATTAAATTACATGTTTTATCTAAATATACAATGTGATGTCATATTGCAAGTCATTTCAGTGAACTCTTTGCCCTTTCAAATAACTTGTATAATAACACTAATAGTGTATGTGAAGTAAATTTTGCCATGAGGACATACACCAATCAACATCTGTTCAATACAATAATCATCTGTTCAATACAACAATCAACATTTATTTCAACATAACACTCAACATCTATTCAACACAACGTTGATATGTCAAGAACAGCAAATTCATTCTTTTTTTTTTTTGCTTTTAATTAAGCTTGCATGTATGTCTTACTTTAAAATTTGAACCGTAAAAATGTCATCAACTGACATCAACTCGGCTTTTTAAAAGATTTTTCTTAAATTAAACACATGTAATATAGAAACAAAAAAAAACCTGATCGAAAGCTACAGCATTAAATTAAGATTGTGAAACTATCTATCAGTGAAATTAAACATATTGCCAAATTTCCCAGTTGCTCCTTGTTGGAACTGTCGCATCATACTCTGTAAGCCTTGCATGCCACCTGCGGGAGCCATGGAAAGAGCATTTTTTAAAGCCAAAAATATAATTTTATGATAAAACAGACATTTCTTGTAATTATTTTAAGTTACTGGTGAATTTTTTTAGGGCATTGTGTGTACTGGTGCATTTTTTTTATCAAGTTGATATAAAAAGAAAAACCACCATAACTGAATCATTTTCACATTAAATTTTTAAAATGAAAATATATTTTATCTGGGGGTGGGGGGGGGGGGTGGTGTTGGTACCAGAAATGTTTTAAATGTAAAAGTGGTTGCTGCGCCTCTAAGAAGGAACCCCAGCTTCAAGTGCAAATACAATTAATAGTCATGGAATCTAGCGTTTAAATAAGCGGTCCTTGAGTACATGAAGGTTGAGAGCCTTTGGCATGATTCACAAAAAATGAACTAAGATTTCACTGAAGACTAAAGCACACACATTTGTTATTGGAGTTACTAACCCATTTGTTGTAGTACTCTTGGATCCATCATTTTTGCCATTTGCTGGTTCAGCTTGGTGATTTGGCCCTGGTTAACATTTCTGTTCATATCTCCTCCTGAAACAACAATCAAATACACCATTATGTAACACATATGTTCATATCACAAACTGAACTATAAGAATAGTGTAAAATATTTTCAATATACAATAGTAAACTTTTTTAGATCAAAATATACTTCAAAATTTGTGCCGCCTCGTTGAATAAGAACAAGAAAATATTTGATATCCATGTAGTAATGAGACTAAGACACGACATTTGATGTCCAGTTTGCTCATGTACTAATGAGACCAAGACAACACCTGATATCCATTTAGCACATGTAGTAATGAGACCAAGACACAACATTTGAAATCCACGTAGCACATGTAGTAAAGAACTGTTCATGACAGATAAAAGTGTCATTGATTCAATTTCAATCGAAATGAAACAAACCTTTAAACAGTCCCTTGATACCACCCATCTTCTTCACCATCTGTGCAAACTTCTTGTACTGGGTCAAGAGTTCATTGACCTCCCTCACAGATACACCAGCTCCACGGGCAACTCTAGTAACTCTTCCTTGGCTTCGAGAGAAGAGTTTTTCCCCCTCAAGGCTGTCTAATTCTGGAAAGAGAGAAAAAAATTAACTCTAAATCGCATTCAACATTATAAATAATCAAATTTAATTACTTATTCTTATAAATGCACTAAGCTAAAGAAAATATCGGAAAGAAAAATGTATAAACTTTAAGAAAAACTCATTTAAAGTGTGTTATAAATTATTAAATTTACTTAATTTATAACTCACTTTCATAAATGAGTTTTTAATAAGTTAATTTTATGTTGATAAGGATCTGTCACTGGTCTATCCTGGCAAAAAGCAATTCGTATTAAAATTAAAGTTACAGATGCTCTTGAACAATTACAATAAAAGACTTGTGGACATTTTATGGCCAAATCATTTCATTGAAAAATGCCCTATTTTATTAGAAATGCCCCACATAATTATTTTACGTTGGAAAATATTGCTTCAAACTGTGTGACACATTATAAAATTCTTTAATTCATTTGAAACATATCAATCTGTAAATAAATGAACTAAAATTCTTTCTTTAAACCTCGAGGTGAAGAACACTTGCTATTAAGTTCACATTTTTAACTCAAGGAGCTAAAAAATACACATTATATTTCAAAGATTGCCTCACCTTGGTCATTCATACTGTCCATGATTGTCATTAATTTCTTGAGCCTTGCCATTGACTCTTGTTCACTGCCTTTGGTCATGAAGTCTGAACTGAATCCAGGTATCATGCCCTGAGAACATGTAGAATATGAATTTATGCTACAATTTCATTTTCATCTATGCCATTAGGAAGAATTGGAATCGACCAATTTAAAAAAAAATACTTCAATATTATCGATATATAGAGAGAAACGGTTCATTTCTTATCATTATCTCATCTCATTGAAATTTAAGAAAGAAAGAAAAATTTAAATAACAATGTGCAAATTTGTTTTGACGTACCATAATTTGACTGAATGGCCCCATTTTCATGATGTTTTGAAACTGCTCATACATGTCTCTTAATGTGAACTGACCTTTTCAAAGTAAATTTTTAATGTCATAAAATATTTGCCTATAAAATAGAAATAGCATTATAAATGTAGTTATGGTTAGTTCTGGGATGGATTTAGATAAATCAAGGGGAATAATATTTAAAATTTTCAAGGGAGGTAAGTGTAGATCCTTTTCCCAAATCTACCTAAGTGGCTTGTTGAAATAATATATCCCATATTTTCTATTGGCAATGACATTTAATAAATTGAAAGGGTAGGGACATTTTATGGTAAACATAACCTAATACTATTACAGAAAAATGGAAGAAGAAAATCAAGGATGGTTTTACTTATGTAAAACTTAAAACATAAAATAAGGATCAATGAGGATATTTCAGGGGTATATAGGTTGGTCATTTAGAGATCTGACAACTGGAGAACTTTGGGAACCTGCTCAACAGGCCACAAACTGAAGATTAATTCTTCCTCTGCCTGTGGTAAAGTCCCCAGACATGTGGTAGAGATACCATTAAATGAGCGTAACCAACCAGATGGTGAATTCTGATTACATGTTGCTGGGAAGTCCAATGGACTGAGCCTTCAGAACCACTGGCAATTGTCATAGCATAGTTATGCAGGTGGTGCCTTCAGCTCTCACACAATGGGGCTTATTTCTGAAGTTCTCTTACTTTTTTTTATTTTTAAAAACTTTATTTCTAATAGCATTTTTATCTTATTTTGCACACATAACATTTTAACTAAGTTGATCCTTTTCTTGTGAAGGTGTTCTTTGCAACTGAACTGTGTCAACATCACACCTACTTCATGAAGAGTGGGTAAACACACTCATATAAACAATTTTTTATTTTTAAAAAGTAACACTTCTCTTATTGATAATTTACAGATTAAAATTTTAGTACTAAAAAAATGGTAATAAATAAAAAATATTTTAACTTTTAAAAAAAAAAAGACTTTCTATAAAAGACGAGCTTAAACGCACTATAAAGTAGAAAATAATTATATATTTTTAAAATGCATTACGCAAAGAAAGTCTGTGAAAAAAATATTTTCAAAAATTAATAAAAATAAAACGTTCTACATTCAATTTGAATCCTTAAAACATAAAGTGCTCATCCACACATATGCAGGTTTTTTTTTTTTTTTGCACAATTCATTTAATTTGAAGAATATTTAATTATTTTCTACTTTTTAGGGCGTTTAAACTTATATTTGATAGTAAGTCTTTTTTAAATTTTGTTTTTTATTATTTATTTTTTATTTACTTATTTTAAATGGTCTTATCAGAGTGGCTAATGCAATTTTTTTAAGGCATAGTAAAATAAACTTTTTTTAATACCAGTAAAATGAAACAGCTGATTAATTGATTTAACCCACTACTGGTCATTCTCATCCCCCCCTCATTCCCACATGTGCAGGCCTACAACTACAAATGACAGCATCATGACATGTCATGTGCATGGATGCTTGTTTGGGGCAGACAGCAGTTAATTAAACACAACCCTACATTTACAGCTGGTTTGCAGGAGAATCACGCTCTATTTATGTTGAAATAAAATTAGTGCTTTATCTTCTTTCGTAAATATTTTACCATTATTTGAAGCTTTCCAAGCTCATGCAAAGTGTACTAGACAAACAAATCAAACATAGATAGATGCAGAGTCTATTGAAATTGATGTAGAATGTGATACTGATAATATAGTTAAAGAAGTATCTGAAAAAGACTTTCCATTCCATGCATAATGTTAAAACAATGAAATATCATGTTGTATATTCTATGCAATTTTTTTTCATGGAGTTATTTTTTGCTTCAGCATTCGCAAGATTTTATGTCAAAAGCAGATTAGACTGGATTAACTAAAGTAATAAAATATTTTAATTATGTCAGAAATGCCTGTAATATTTTTAGTTCTTAAGCCTGTAACTTCAATTTCTATATCTAATCGTAATAAAAGAAGAGAGTAATTTAATATGAACTCACCATGTTTCAGTTTCTTCATTAGCTCTTCATTGTCATCTAGTTTCAATTCATTGACTTTATCAATAAGACCTTCAATATCTCCCATACCTGTGTAAAACAATTATTCTTTCAGTTTACTGCAACTTTCAAAATTAAATTACAAAGAAAAATTGACCACTTTTTAAAAAAAAAAACGAATAATGATGCTCATGCAAAATATTATTGTTTTTATTATAACTCTTCAATTGTATCTTTCAAATAAAAATAATGCCTAAAAAATAATTTTTAAAACACTTAAAAAAGTATCCTGACATACCATGGAGGCCTGCTAATTGAAAGTTCTCTAGTTAAACCAAATATGCAACAAAATTAAATGTTTAACTTACCAAGCAGTTTGCTGACAAAAGGCTGAACTTTGAAAGGCTCAAAATCATCCGTGTGTTCACCGGTGCCAATGAAGATGACAGGACTTTTGGTGGCTGCAACTCTAATGGCCAAAAATGCAACACTTTATCTCAATTTAATACCGAAATGTCAATCTGAATCATGTGCAGCAAATAAATTTTGATAAGGCAATGCTATCTACTATAATTTTTTTTATTTCTTCAGCTATTAGTCATAAATAAGGGATAATTAGCTATTCAATTCATAAGTAAAATATTTTCAGCTCCATCAAGTTGTTAAGTTCATAAAGAGATGTAAACTTGATCATTCAAAAAACAAAACATTGCAAGTTTGAGATACAACTTAGCTTTCAAAGCATACTTACGCACTGAGAGCTCCACCACCTTTAGCGTGACCATCAAGTTTAGTGATGATAACAGAGGCGACGTCTACTTTGTCCTTAAATGCTTTGGCCTGGTAATAGAGAAAGAGGATTGCACTTATAGTGACAGTAGAAACAAAAAACTTCATTTGTTGAAAGTAAATTTGAACTGTCTAAAGTTGTTTCCACATCAGCTCAATTTTAAGGAATAATCTCTCCATTAAGATTGTAGGATTCCCTCAATTTCTGTTTCACACACAAATTCATAATAAAATTTCTTTTGAATTCAGCTGATAAAAACATGGCTTCCTTTCATCTTTGTGTGACGATGGAGTAGCTTATTGACAATACTTTAAATTTCTAACAGGAGAAACTTGACTTCTGGTTAACTTTGTAATGCTCTTTTTGTTGCAAGGGTTATGTTTTACGCATCTGACTGTTTGACTCCCTCTTAAACTGCCGTTCACCGATTTCTATGTTGGCTTCCCACTTCCTTTTGCAAATGTCCTTAAATCGCCAGTGCTGCCATCCAGTAACTCTTAACCCCTCTGCCAGCTCTCCATACAACAGATTCTATGGAATACAGCATTCCTCCATTCTCCTTACATGGCCTGACCAGCAATGGCTCCTCCTGCTGAGCGGAGAACATGCTGCACATTTTGGCAGGTTCCAAAACCTCTGTGTTAGGCACTTTGTCCTGCCATCGAATTCGTAAAATGCAATGTAAGACATCTTGAGGTGAAAGCAGTTGGAGAGTTTCCACTGATGACTGACACATGTGGTGCACACTAATTGCCATACCAAAAAGGAGCTTACTGAGCTCACATGCCTGGGCATATCCTATAATTTAAATGAGAGTTGCCTGGCCATATTCTATAATTTAAATGAAAGTTGAAGTATTTTTAATAGCTCAATTTTATTAGAAGTAAAACATATTACACACCTGGGACTCGCAAGCTTGACCAATTGTAGCATCCATCACAAAAATAATATTGTCTGGTTTCTGCGGATTGGCAAATGAAAAAAAAAAATTCTTTCTCTATCTTTAAATTTGAAATTCAATGAAATATCTCAACCTCATAATAATACTACAATGGATTTAAGTTTAAGTACAAACTAAATTACTCACTACTTCTACATAATGAATGTATAACTCACCACTTCCATATAAGGAATATATTACTCATCACTTCTACATAAGGATTGTATTACGGTACTCACAACTTCTACATAATGAATGTATAACTCACCAATTCCACATAATGAATGTATTACCACTTCTTCATAATAAATATATTACTCACCACTTCTTCATAATGAATGTATTACTCACCACTTCTTCATAAGAATGTATAACTCAGCACTTCTACATAAGGAATGTATTACTCACCAATTCTAGATAAGGAATATATCGCCACTTCTACATAATGAACATATTACTTACCACTGCCTGCTCCACTTGCAACATTTCCTCAAACAGAGAATCTTGTTGTTTGTGGCGACCACTAGTGTCTACAATAATAATCTCAAAGTTTTCTGCCTTGAACTTCTCAACTCCTTCTTGCGCGATGACAACTGGATCGATTTCTGTGTAACTGGCCACCAAAGCATCAATGAGTATTACTTTCTTTAAGAATGATGTGGTGATACATAGTGTTACAAATGACCATACGTGGTTCAACAAGATGACACAAATAGAAGGTAATGTTAAATGGTTACACAAATGGTGATATAAATGTTATTACATGCTAACCCAAGGTGAAGCTATTGGTGATATAAATGATGTTACATGGTTACACAAGGTGATACAAATATTGCTACATGGTTACACACCTGGTGATATAACTTTAGTTACATGTTTATACAAGATTACACAAATGATGATATAAATTTTACATATGGTTACACAAAGGATGATGTGGTGAAAGATTAAGATACAAACAATTTGTGAAAATGCCTTCATAGATATAATTTCTTGTGTGTGAATGTATATATATATATATATATATATATATATATATATATATATATATATATATATATATATGTTCTTTATTTATGTATATTTATATTTTATATTTTTTTAATACAAACTAATTGAAAAAATACCTTTATAGATATATTATCTTATGTGTGTATATATATATATATATATATATATATATATATATATATATATATATATATATATATATATATATATATCCCAGTTCTTAATTCATGTAGATTCATGCAATTTATATTTGTTTGACTGATGAACTATCTTAAATGTGCAATTTTTCTTTAATTGAAGCTGACCTACGCTTTTTTATGTGCAAAACATTTTAGTGTCCTTTTGATAAATCTAATTTAAAACTTTATTGCATTCCAACCCAAGAATAATAATTAGTAAAAGGGAAAGTCTGTGTTTCTTGAAGTCACTCACCTGCCGTAGAAAGGAATACGGGCTTTAGTGGCATTCTGTTTCAGTTGGTCAAATGCACCAGCACGGAACGTATCAGCACAAATAAGACAAGTTTTCCAACCTTTACGCTGGTAGTAGTAAGCCAACTGGGGAATGGAAGTTTACTGGTAACTTGGTTGGTGTTCAACACTGCCAAATACTGACAGATCAAACAACTATCACTGACAAATACTGAAAGATCAAGCAATCAACACTGCCAAATACTGACAGATCAAACAATCAACACTGCCAAATACTGACAGATCAAACAATCAACCCTTCCAAAGGCTATAATAAACAAACTATAAGAAATTCAAGGCAACAGAATTGCAATGTCTGATTTTGTTAAATTGATGTAAATATACAATATCATTATCAAAGTTTAAGCATTCTCTTTAATCTTTGACAAGTGTTTTTTGTTATAGGTCTAGTTAATTATTTATAAAGTATTGATGATGAAATATTGCTCCTATTAGGATTTTTTTTTAATCTCTCACTCAAACTCAACAATCACAGCTTTCAGTAAGTATTAGTAATATAATAAGCAAGAGTTTTTAAATATGAAACATTGTTTTCAATGAAACCTTCAATACAATTTATGTTTCCTTTGCCACAAAGTATAAGATGGCCTACTTTTGTACAGGTTGTGGTTTTACCGCTGCCTTGGAGACCAACAAACATGATGACATTGTTCCTTCCCTTGCTAGGCTGCCACGCCTTCACTCCAGGGTCAATCAACTAAAAGTGGGCAGAAAATAATTACAAATAGTGCAAGTCAAGAGCTAAATGTAGGACAAACATTTAATCACTTTAGTCAAGAGCTAAATGTAGGACAAACTTTCCATAGTTCTAGTTAAATGCATGAATATAGGACAAACATACATTAATGGTTCTTGTGAAGTGATAACTAAAGGACTAACATTTAATTATAATAGCTCTAGTCAAGTGCTAAATGCAGGACAATCATTTAACAGCTCAGGTCAAATACAAAAATATAGGAATAATAAAGTATAATAGTTCTGATCAAGCAGCCAGGAGTGGGTTAAAAATAGACAACTTCAGTTTGCAAACCTTAACAAGCTCTTTGAAGACAGCTGATTGAATCATTCGTCGCTTGTTTAGGCCTCCAGCCATCTCATCAAAATCTATCACAGATCTGAAAATATTATAATTAAAACACAGTAAACTTGTCAGCATTATCAGAAAGTAGGAAGAACAATGTAGATGGAATTTTATGCACAGTTTTGAAAATAGTATGTTTATTGTGTTATGAAATAAGTAAATTGGCCACATTTTTTTTGTGTTGCAATTTGTATGAGTTTGCAATGAAAGAGAAGCACGAGGGGAAATAAGGTAGTAACGCACCTGACATTTTCTCTAAGTTGTTTGACCAATCGAATATTGACATCAGCCTCTAACAGAGCTGCACAGATCTCCTTGAGCATGCCGTTAAGCACCTAATTTTTTAAATATTAGAGACATGTGTAACAGGATTTAAAATAATTATACAAACGAAACTAAGAAGTAGTTAAAAAATTTAATTAAATTTGTTCCTTTATAATGACAAAAGCAACAAATATTTCATCATCATGTTAAATTTTAAAAAAAAAAAAAAATTAAATTTCTGTTAATTTTTGCATACCTCTTCATTGATGATTGTTGCATTGCTCAGAGATTTAAGGGCAGAAGTTATCTTTCTACCCAAATCTGCTAAAACCATTTTGATTAAAGTTTAATGTCTACACTATGAGAAAGTAATAGCTCCTGGTTTCAACTGTCAGCAAAAAAGGAAATGGAAAAAAATATTATCAATGTGATTAATATCCTCTTTTTTAGGTGAAAACATAACATCAATAAACTGAGATTATACATAATTTTAATATTTAAAATTATTCAGTTCTTGAGCCTAAGTATCAATAATACGCCCAATGGGTAGTAATAAGTTTGTAACTATAAAATAGTAATACTTTATGGCTAACCTATAATACTATTTACAATATAGGCCAACTATATCAACAATAAAACTTTATAGCTAAAATTAGGCTAATTACATAGACATTTATTACTCACACAATTTTTTTATTCGGCCTATACTTTTAAACTTAACCAGTAAGCTTAAAATATGTTTACAAAGGTAGCATAAGTAGTTGAAAGTAGTTTAAAAGTAAAGAGTGAAGAAAGTTTTTAAGGCAAAGAAAGACAGCATGAGTAATGACTCATATCTGCCTTTCCATTAAAACTAAGTCTGCAATAAATGATTTAACATCTAAATATTCTAATTTTAATGCCCTAAACTCAAATTAAATAAAAAGAATATGTGAACTGGAGCTGATTAGTGACTGGTTGTATTCGCAGAAGTAAGGCTGAGCTCAAATGAGTTGATTCAGCTCACGTTGAGGAGCATAGCATCTACAGGAGTAGGCCTCCACTATTAAAATTGGCACTAATGTATTTCAAAATATACTGAATCGGTATATAGAAGACGAAATGTTTTAAATTTGGAGTTGATCTATATGGTAAAAGATGCCTCATTTTGACTAAGGCTAAGGGCTTTTAAAAAGTTGGATCCATCTTAAAAAAATTGATGGGAAACTAGGTCAAGATGACCACTGTTCATTGTTAATGCTGAAACAGAGCACACATTTATCATTTAAGACAAAATACTCCTTTTAAAAATAAATTATCATTACACTTCAAAAATTAAAAACTCTGAATCTGATTTTTATTTTATGGGCCGACTCCCATTTCTGATACAAATTTAATAGTAATAGACGAATAGTAGACTCCCTTGCTTTACAGAAGTGCCTAACGACACATGTTGGCATTATCATCATATAGCTAATTGGATAATATAGTAGATACCAATGCCTGCCTTTCAATCTTGACCTCCTTATGCCTTAGTTATTAGTTCCGAAAAATATATATAGATTTGTTAAATTATGATGAAAACAAGCTAATAATTTTTGTACTCAGGCCACTCACTAACTAACACTCTACAGTCTACAGTTTCACCAATAATAACAATTCACAGTCAATTGAAACTGGATCAATTAATAATTAGTGTCATATGGTTATTGATTATTTTATTAATTATTATTAATTTATCATAATAATAATTAATTATTATTATGATAAATTAATAATAATTAATTAATCATAATAATTAGTCATTTTTTGGTCATTTGTTCCAGTTCAGTTAAACAAGTTACAATTTAAGTTTAGTTTACAACTAGTTATAATTAGGCTAAGCCTACTGATGAAATATTCAGTCATGTTAATTTATATTAATATTACAAAATCTTTATTTATTTTATTAATTTTAAATAGACCTGAATATATAAATCTGCCATATGTTTTTACCTTTTGTTTATAACTTGTTTAGTCCGACATCTAAAAAGCATATCATTAGAATATTTACTTCCTGTAACAGTTATATCCCTTTTCTCCACGTAAAAATAAACCGGTGTTAGCTTAAATTTGCGAACACGTGTTAATTCTTTCCTTTGCTCGCGCAATCTTAGACTGAAGGTCATTTTTAATCATTATGATTTATTTTCAATAAATTTATTTTTAAAATTACATTCATGTGGAAAATTAAATATTTACTTGCTGTTTATTATTAATTAATACTGGATTCCTAAGTGAGCAATCAAAGAATTTCAATGTCAATTGTAGCTGTAGTTAGTAATTTAATTTAAGAAACTTAAGTTGCAGTTCCAAAATGGAATATTGTTTACCGTTTACCTTTACGGCGATATTACCCCCTCATAGTACTCATACTGTTTTTAGTGAATGTATTTTATTTAATCTTCATAAATCCACTTGTTGGTAAAGATAGCATTTGGGGACTTTTTTATTTTTAAAGCGACACCCAACTATAATTACAGCAGTGAAGAACTTAATTGTTATTATTTAAAAAAAAAAAAATTCTGCACTTAGTAAATGACTTTATTGTAGTCTTATCCGGATCAGAAATTATTTCGTTTGACAGAAATGTAAAGCAAGATCTGGTAGCTGACGGACTGTTTCTTTACGGGCCATGTTTATCAAAGCACAGAATGAATGTGTGTGGACAGTGTGGTTGGGGGGGGGGTCAATTATGGGCCGTCCATAAAATACGTCACATATCGGAGAGGTATAAGAAAGTTCAACAGTTTGTGACCCAGGGGGGTTGGGGAGTAAAAATCATATGTGATGTCACACATTAAAAAAAAAAGATCATACATATAAAACCTGAAATTGGTAGTGAGGTTTCACTTTCGGTTCCGATGTATGTATTCTGACAATGACAGAGGCCGTCATTTAATTTGTATTAGTTATTAATTTTTTAGTTCGAAAGTGTGAGGAAAAATAAAAAGTGGGGGGAGGGGGGACCACGACGGATGAGTTAAAATTCGTCACTAAAAAAAAAGCGTGACGTACTTTATGGTTGATCCATTTTTTGTGTACAGGAGCGTATGGGATTGGACAGGGGACTCAAAAAAAAAAAAAGTGGGGGGAGGGGGGACCACGACGGATGAGTTAAAATTCGTCACTAAAAAAAAAAAAGCGTGACGTACTTTATGGTTGATCCATTTTTTGTGTACAGGAGCGTATGGGATTGGACAGGGGACTCAGCAGAATGTGTAGAAAATGTATGCACACATTTTGCAATACTATTCTGAAAAGTGTGAGTCCATTAAATAGCATATTTAAATCTCTAATAACTGTCGTCGCGTTACAAATATTTGAAATCCATGTTTTCTCATTATTTTCAGACTATAAAAAATGCTACCCCAATGTTCTGCAATTATCGTCATACTTTTCACAAATGAACTCGCTATGTATCGGATGCAAAATTATTATTTAGCTTATATGACGTCACGCATCTATATTTACATAAATGAGCAGGAATTGGTTCACGTATTTGTGGCGAGGATGTACATTTGTTAAAAAAATGAGATAGGGGCAAAAAATCGACTGACATCATTTTAAGGACGTTCAGAAGTGATCAGTGATATATTACGTCGAACGTGTTTCCGTGATTGGTGCGTCACTTGTGATAATTTTTTTTTTCGTTCACCTGAACCAAAAAATATATGGGCAAGGCTAAGGCCAAGGGAGATAACCCGTGCCATAATTTTTATATTAACAACACGGCTTACAGTTACATTACATATAAGTTTAATGTCATAATTGGCTACAAAATAATCTATTTTTAGGGGGAGGTAACGTACTGTACACAAAGGATGTCCAATAAGAGATTTTTAAGTATTAGATGTCACCATTAAAAATAATAATCTGACATGGCATGAACACAGCCAAATTCTGCATTTAAAAAAGTCAGCCAAAGACATTTCTATCTTTAAAAATTGTACAATTTCGGTGTAAACAAACAAGCTAACGTACTCTACATTGCAACAATTGGAAGCCTGATAAACTTCAGTATTACCAGCTGGTGTAGGAATGCATCATTTGACTGCAAACACCAATTAAAAAGACTAATAAAGAAAGCTATTGATATCACACTACCTTAACATCCCTCACTTGAAGAAATATTTGAAGTAAAATGTAAAACAATTTTTAAAGAAATTGGATAAATCTCACCCTCTTCATCACAGATACCTATGATCACATCCCACCCACATCATTAATTACCTGAGATCACATCCCATCCACTTCATCACAGGGTACCTAAAATCACCACCCACCCACTTCATAAGATATCGAAGATCACATCTCACCCATATCATCAGATATTTAAGATCCCACCCATTTCACCACAGATACCTGAGATTGCATCCCACCCACATCATCACCGATAACTAAGATCAGGGTGATTTCTTTCTCTTTAAGTTAGGACTAAAGATTATTTTAAAGTTCCCCAGTATGTAGGAATAAGAATCTACAAGTGTGCTCCCCTAGCAGTTACCAACTCTAAATGATCCCTAATGAAGTCATCATTTTTGCTAAAGGAGTTCATTTATGGCCGATTTCAACACTAGAGAAATACTTAAGACATCTTGTTTAAATTGTAAAATGTATTGTAATGTTTAAATGTATTTATGTGCTGAAAATGAATACCGGAGGTGCAATGTGATAAAAAAACATTTCCATTTATTTGGATCAATAAAGAATCTTATCTTATTACTAACTCATTGTATGGCTTAAACTTATAAGGAAGAGAGTGAGTGTGAAATTATGGAAAGTATAAGTGTTTTTTCTTGTATAGGTCAAATTTCTCACCTCAGTCAGTAGGGCAGCAGTAATGAGTTGCTGCTCAAGTTTAGTCAGACACCCCAATGACTATACACCAATGCATTATAAATCAACTCAAGAAATCCATTTAGTTCAATTATAGAAATATGCTTTAATGACGTACTTTTGTCCTTAATCAAGCCATAGAGTTGCTAGTTGGACCCACAGATACATCCACTCAATAGCAAACATGAGTAAAAATTTTAGAATCAATGCAGCAGTAGCATCTAACAGTAATAGCACTAACCTCCTGACACCCAGTGGTTATATTATACTAATATCATACAGGAATTACAGATTTAGTGTTAAAAATATTTGGAAAAAAATAAATAAAATCATTAAGAGGTCTCCTTTCAATAATTCAAATGATTAAGCCAACAAACATTAATTCACAACAACCTGTACATACATTTTACATGTACCATATGTTGGATAGCCTGAAATATGTTTCTAATTTAATACAATTGATAAGTAGGGATCTGTCTCCAGTTTGAGCTTATAACCTCTCTTTTTCAAGGGAAAAATAAATTGTCATTAGCAGCACTTAATCCTGAAATCATTAGCTCTTAAACATAATCATGAAATCATTTCTGACTGGTAGTACTTAATCCTGAAAATATTTTACTTCTATCATCATTTCCAATAAAGTGCTAGTAGTGAGTTAAAACAAATTTCTGATTCTTTCTCTAGAATTGTTTGAGTTGCTTTCATTCCTAATTTTGTTTATGTGAGGTTGATGCTGTCAGTGAAATTAACTTTGTAGCACAATTTGTAGCCAGCAATTTATTTTATTAATAGGGATAAAGCTTTAACTATTAGACTAAAAGATCTACAACTTATGGCGTGCTCATTCCAAGGAATGATCTGCATGTGCTTCTGGGAACAATGAACGTGACAGCAAGAAGCCTTCTTCAGCGAACAGTAAGAACTATATAAAAATTTAAATAAACACTGTGCAGTGTCACTGTAATATCCAAGAAGACAGCAAGGGGAATGTAAACTAACTGCTGTTTAGTCACTCAAGAAGGCTCCTTGACGTTCACTATTTTGTTACATCTTCAAATTCACTTTTTCCCTCTACCTAACCTGATTGCAGTCTCTTGCCTTATTATCTATTTCTGTGCAAGTGGTTCTATTGAAAGTTCTTAATAATGTAATATTTATTAAATGAAAGCACTTTTGTAACTTTATAGTTTATAGTTACATTTTTTCCCTTATATAACCATGACACCATATTTAGAAGAATTGGTCACATGGCTATATTTATGTTTAGCTAGCTCTGAGTTATAAAAAATGTTTGACTTAACTTTTCTGACATCAAGTTTCTCTATAGTATGTATGTAAGTTGTAAACTGTATTACACCAATTTAAAAAAAATAATTAACTTTCCAATTTGGATTTTGAATGCAGTGGGCTACAAAAGCCAAAAGTGGATGGGGTCCTCATATAAGTCATGTAATGGCTCTGCGCTTATTATGTGGTGCTTGTGCTATACAAATAACAGCTTTTAAAAATGTCATATGACAAATTATGACCCAGGAATCCACTTTCTAAAAAAGATTAATTAGAATCAGAAAGAATTTTTGTAAATAAAATATATGTTAACCCTTTACAGTCCGATGCGCCCGAAATGCGCCGATTTTTTCCTTAAGCCTACAGTCCGATGCGGCCGAACCCGCCCGTTTCGAGGTGTTTACTTTCGTTCTTAGCACAGCGGAAATCCATTGCATTTTTTCCTTAAGCCTACAGTCCGATGCGGCCGAACCCGCCCGTTTCGAGGTGTTTACTTTCGTTCTTAGCACAGCGGAAATCCATTGCGCATTACTATTTATAGTTCTACCGGAAGAAAGCCTCGTCGGCATTTATTTCGATACTAGTTTGACCGCGGTGTGTTTAGGGGCTGATTTTCTAAGATTTTTTTAAAAGTCGCGATTTTTTCGCTGTAAAAAATGGCTATCTAAGCCTTGGATACACTTTTGAAAGAACTTAGGCCTAATGAAGCTTCACTATTTCATGAGTGGGAGGGTCTCTGAAACTATTTTTAGGTTTAACTTTTGCTTTAATCATTTCTTTGTATTTAGGTAGTTTTTATTTTATTTTGTTGCTTCTAGTTTATTTTCTGTAAATTAATTAGATAAAGAACCTTCATTTAAAATGGAGTTATGTCCCTTTGCTTGGGCGCTGGGAGTAGACAAGGCTGAATAGGTTTGGACTGTAAAGGGTTAACCTTTCATGACAATTAGACAAATTACAATTTCAAACTTTTCAGGCTAATGCCTTCATCAGGACAACAAAAAACATTAATAAACGGTAAATATAAATTAAAATTTTAATCACATAAAAATTTATATTATTCCTTTAATTAAAAAATGAAGGAAAAGGATAAGAATGGTCCCATTGTCAAATTAAAATTAAAGCTCAAAATAGTTATTTTATTTACACATATTATGTCTCATTTATCTACTTTATCGCAGTACAACCCTCTTGTAATTAGATAATTCTAAATAAGAGTGTTTGTATAAAAGAAAGGTCTCTTCTTAAAACAGAAGCCAAGTCCGATTTTTCTTTTGCATCCATGAATTTCACTTGTATCACGTTTTGTTGGTAAAACAGAATAACAACCTCTCAAACTCGAACAATTTGACCAACACAAGCAGACGATGGTAGGGGTAATTCTGTTATCAAGTCAGTGTCTATTTCAATCTGAGCAAAGGTTCCGCCAACAGTTCCAGTGGTCAGCCGGCCTGGATTCACACAGCAGCATCCATCAATGTCCTTGAAATAGACAACAAAATAAAAAACTGTTAATGCTTTTATGTGTAATGAGAGAAACACTGAAATGATGAAATGTAAAGCAGAATTTTTAAGCATTTGTGTAACGGGGTAGATTTTTAAACTTTATTTGAAATAATGAAATTAACTTTTGAGATAGATACTATTTTTCATAAGCATTTCAACAAGTAAATAATCAAAATGAGGCATATGTCAGTATGCACCCATTTACCAAGTTATGTAAATGAAAATCCATAGATAAAATGATGATAAAAAAAGAAATAGGCGCGCAGTCATCTCATTTACAGCATTAATCTGATTGTAAGGAAAAATTGCGTTATGGTAGATTAATAACAAATTTTCAAGTTACCTTAATGAATGCCTTGAGGTCTGATGGTAAGATCAATATATGTGGTGTGACGACAAGTTTGGCATGAGCTTCCCAGAGTTCATAGTCAATATTAACATCCTCAGCGGGAGGATAGAGGGGGTAGTAGCTGAAAAATTGTCAAGACAGAGAAGTTGAACACAAATAGATAGCAGAAACCTTTGCTTCATTAGTAAATTTTATAGCTTCATTTTATCCAGCCATATGAAGTAATGGTGAAATTGTCTAAATCCTGACCAATAAGGTTGGAGCTTTGATTTTTTAATAGGATAATGACCAGCTATAAGTTAAGGAAACATGGCACAGTGAAACTCATGATTACCCAAGAAAGGTAGCATAGCTATTTTTTGGGAAGTGGGTAAACTATGATTAATAATTTTTTAAAACTCAATACCAACAAATCAGTTGGCAACAGCCAACTTGATGTGAGATTTGAATCCTGTTATCAAAGTAATTCTCTAACCAGTTCAGCTACAGCCGATGTCATAAAAAATCCAAAATGTAAAGAAATAGTTTTTAAAAAGCAACACAAAATGCAGTATGTTAGAAGAAAAAGGACCTGTGTTGGTGCAGGACATGCTGGGCTAAACGTCCCAATCGATCCAACTTGCCCTGTTGACCTCTGTAAGAATTTAAATAGGAGAAGATAAAATTAATGTTATAAGGAGCCTTTAACATAAGAACATTGACTTGGTTCAAGAAAGAGCAGAATATATTCTTTCAACGAGCCCAAGTTCTGTCACTCTTATTGATCATAATTTTGCAGTTCATGGGCTTTTATTTCTAATTCATAGATGCAAATGAAAATAATTCTCACAGAAACATGTTCCAAAACAATGCTTCAATTAAACATTATGATCTTCATGTTTTAAATAAGAAGAATTAGTTAGTTTTGCTAAGTACCAGGAATACCAGGAAACCTACACAGAAATTTCTGATTTGGAGAGATGTAAAAGTATGTCAGTGGAAGTCAATCCAATCACTACGCCATTGACACATAAAGTGGATGGGTCAGAAACAAACTTTAAGTGTTTGGTTAAATCTATCTCTACATGGCTCCGCTGTGGAGCAAACAAAAAAATATATTTAGTTCCATTAATTTCCTTTTATTGACTTTTAAATAAATGCAAACTATACTATATATATTAATGATAGACAAGCAAAAGAGGCGAAGTTCCAGTCAGTTCAAATATATTTATAATTTTAAAAAATAATTGTGCATTAACCCTCTCGGTGCCATGCGAGTAACGTTCATAAGAAATTACCTTGGCATCAAACAAAGGAAAATTACTCTTTTTTTTCATAATTTGGGGAACTTAAAGAATTTATTCAAATTGCACCATTGTTAATGCTTGATCATCTACCAGCCCATTACTTGACCAATAGTGTTTATATATGGTAGCTAATGAACACCCCGTTTATGTAAAAAGAAAAAATTATTTCATGGCATTCGCGGTTGCGTCAACCCATGTTTTGGATGGCCTGGTCGAGTTCGTTAGTCTGCATTGCCAACTCCTCATATTAAGTCTCAGGGATGAATGAGCCAATGCAATAATAAGTCTACATTATGACCAATGAGCAACAAATTCTTCCATATCTATGTTAATTGGTCAGACTAGTACATATATCATTTTCTGGCTCATAAGGGATATCAAGATGTTGAAATAATTAAATATCAACATCACTTTCATTTCCATTATCTATTTCTGCATATAATTCATCACTGTAAACACTTATAGCAGAAGCACTGACAGCTTGAAACTATTCTATTAACACAAATGCCATTTTTAAAAGTAGATTTACTGTCAAAAAACCCCTATTATTAAAAAATCAAAAGGAGCATAAAATCAAGCGCACAGTCACAAAATCTCCATTAAAAAATAGATTAAAACACTAATCCTGATTATAAAAAGACTCTTTGGAGCTCCTTAATACAAAGAGTTACATTCACTAGGCAATGTTGAATTTGATGTGCTGTTTACGTCTGGATTTGGACGTAACACGACTGAGGCATAAGGGCCAGATCAGATTTTCCCCTGAAAATTTTGGAATGCCCTAATGAATATTCAACATATTTCCACTGTTCTTTTATATCACCATTTATAAATATACTTAAGTCCTTTTTCTACATGATAAACTCAAAAATATAAAGCCTAGGAACCTAAAGGCATGGACAAATGTGCTTTTCAAACAAAAGTACTTATTGTCTGTAAAAGACGCTGGGTCTCCTTCAATTAGAGATGAACTGTACCTTTTGACTTTTTTTTTGTTTCACATACAGAAATGTAAAAAAAAATGTGATTGATAAGAAGTTACCTTAGATCCATCAGGGTTATATTCAGGTATGTGATATGGAGGTTGTGGATAGACACTGTGGTAGTGGTGCACATCACGATATGATGAGACTATAACTACTTGACAACCTGAACTTTTAAGAGAATCAATATGTTTGCTTTAGAACATAAATTTGAATAGAAAAAAGTTACACTAGGTTTATATATTCAGGAGCAATGGCAGATTTTAATAAAGTTTGACAAATTTTAAAAACATTTAGTTGTATATCTTTTTACATATCTGTGATTAATCTATAGCCAGGTTCATCAACCAGAAATATTTTAAAATCTAATAATAAGTTAAGAAAGTACTTACTCTTTTGTAGCCCTGCCTATTTCTTCCATCTGTTTTATGAACAAGTCTTGAAATGAGTCCAACAGTTCACCATTCTATATATCGGGTACACACAAAAAACAGAAAATGCTTTTAAAATATAATAAAAAATGTCAACTTAAAATGATAAACAAAGAAACTTGCAAACATCGATGGTTGAGGTCACTGAGTTGCATTCAAGAAAGAATAATTTCTTTTTGAAAATGTATAAATAATATAAATGTAAAAATTCACTGAAACTATTTCATTTAACAAATACTGAAAATAAAACAGATGAAACTTACATTTATCATGACATGTTTGCTATCTACAAAAGGACCCATCTGAAAAATAATAATTTTTAATAAAATTTAAAATGAATACAGTATATTGTAATTGTGTTTACCCGTGTGAGATTTAGGAAAAAGTAAATCCAGGTCATAAAATCCTCGGCCAGCAAAATTGACCATTACATTGTCAGATTTAAAATAATTTATTTGTTACAGAAGAATATAAAATAAAATTTACATAACTTACAAGTATACAGATGTCTGGTTGATCTCGGGTGATAGTTTTTAAAAGCTCAGCTAAGGGAGAGTAATCTAGTGCATCACTAGGTGTGAATGGTCCAACACCTATGATCATTCGTATTTTCCCAGCTGAAATTAAATAAAGATACTTTCTAATTAATTCTTGCAACTCCTCTATCTTGGTGAATGTTATAAACTTTTTGAGCATTCAATAATTTACAGAAAATTTAAAAAGTACTAAGCTACCTTAGGGTATTTTGTAATAAACTGTTATAAAATTACTTACTTCCTGTCAGTTTACTATTTTTTCCTGGAAATGGCAAAGCTACACTCTGAGATGAACGATTAAATGAGAATATTAAGGTAATCAAAACGAATGCAAAGCAAACAATACTGGCTATTCATTATCTCATTACGACAGAAATGAATTTTTTACAATAAGTTAAAAATTTCAAATTTAATTTTAATAATATTTACATCTAGAGCATATCTTTATATTATAGAAACCAAAAGATCCCATTTAACTTGTTTCATGTAAAAATTGATATTATCTAGCTCAAATACCAAACTTTAAACTATTTTAAAAATCTATTTTTAATATCTAATTTTTAAAAAATTTGAACTTACAGAAAAAATATTTTTAACTGCAAACTTTGTGCCAGTGTTGTTCACACCTTCACATGCTATAACCTGAAAGTAAATATGCGAAATTAATTTAAGTAAATCAACAAGATTATTGTAAGGCAACAAATATGAAAACATATTTAGACTTGTTGGCTTAGAAAGGTGCCATTACTTTTTTCGTGCTCTAATCCTGAAAAAGCGTTAGTAGCAAAACTAATTAATATTTTTTAAACATTTATGTTAGATCAATCACCCAATATACATGGTCAAAAAAATTTAAAATTCCAAATGAATGGTGGAAGAAAAAACAGACTTAAGGTATATACATTTAATCTATTGCAGTATAACTGTCAATGAACTGTTCAAATTGCAGTTTAATTTTTATATTTACATGAAAAAACTGATGAAGATAAAGAAATTGTGATAAAACATTGATATTATAGATATCTGTAGAAGTAATCTGATTTAAACTAACTTGTACGGGGAATATTATTGATGTCATATTGACTTAAGTTTATATGAATACCTACTTGTCCAGGGAAGAGACTGTAGTGTAACAATTCAGAGAGGTCAAGACTAATACACTGCCCAGATGATGTTTCTCTTGAGCCTTCCAGCAATACTGACTGACTGTTCAGCCGACCAATACTGTCACAACATACTCTACCAGCAACAGTAACTGATTCCTGAAAATTATAAACATTTGTATGAAGACTAACCAAACTGAAGGGAAACATTTTTTGCAAATGAAGTAAAAAATGAGATGAAGTCAATTTCATTAATAGATGAGACCTCTCTGTGTCATTGTATTAATAAGCCAGAGATTACTTGTCTTAATCAAATTCTAATCCAGGCATAAGACAGAACCAAAAAAACCATATTAACTTCACAAGGAGACTAGTGAACCAATGAAAACACATTAAAACAAGACAGTAACATAAAATTTATTGCTAATAACAAAGACAGAACGCAAACAGACCAAAAAACAACAACAGAAAAACAGTGGTGTTAAGCGTAATAATTATGGTATCCTTGGTGTAAACACTGACCTGGGATGGTAGAGCTACATGAGTAAATTCTTCAATTCCATGAGCATTTTGCAAGATTGTTGACATGTCCTGGATGATATCATTCAACACTAGAAAAAGAGTTCATAATGTAACTGGAATTATTTTAAATTTTCTGGTTCAATAAATTTGTGGACATGCAAAAATTGACTTTAATTAAATTAATGAAAAGAATAATTAATCTTGGTAGCTTTTTTTAGAAATAAAATATTTTGATTTTTTTCTCTCTACATATCAGTGGTTCTTATACCTGGGTTGGATCAACCCCAGGGGTTCGGTGAGTCAGTCTCAGGGGTTCGGCACAGGTCCAAAAAAAAAAATATCATATTTTATTTTTCCTATTAAGAAGGGTTTGGTGAATGCGCATATGAACAAGGTGGGGTTCGGTACCTCTGATATATATATATATTCATTTCTTTAAAAAAAAAACACTCATTTAACCTATTCAATGTTTAACCAATACCCCAGAAAGGCAACAGCCACTTTACTATTCTGAAAGCAGAATCTACGCTATTGATATGAAAATCTACAGGATACAAGACCAAGGGAGCTCTATGCCAAATATTTCTTCATTATATTGATTGTGCAGGGATTATTCATAATTTAATTTATGTCAACTGTGTTCATGTGTAGAAGAGGACCTTGTTGTTTTAAACAACCGAAGCTTTGAAAAATAATTTAATATCACTCACAATGCTATCATCTATTAATGAAATTGACTCCATCTCATGTAGTTTGAAAGAGTTTGTTTTAAATTTATTTTCTGAAACAACTTACGTGGAGTTATTTCAGTTGACTGGAATTTATTTGGTAACATTTTTAAATGGCCTTGTTTGAATGGGTTAAAGTGACAAGAATTAAATTTAAAAGGTTCGATCAAGAACAAAATATAGAAGAAAAAACCTGTTGTATTTCAAACTCACTACTGTCTCTGAACAAACACCACCATTTAGACAACATGAGATTTTATTTTATTTAAAAAAAACAGAATACTTACCATATCCTTTCTCTGACATCTTTTGAAACATATATTTTATCTGTGAGGTAACCATAGGAACTGAGCCAAATGAATCAACACTGACTCCATGATTATCTCCCTTCCATGATGACACATTAGTGTTGCCAAACTTTTGAACAATATCTCCAGCATTTGACCTCGAAGAGAACTTGCCAGATGGAGTGGAACTTAAAATAAAAAAATTTAAACAAATAAATTTTCATAATGCTTAGAAATTGTATTTTAAATTGTGTACATAATTATCTGATGATATAGCAAATATATGAAAAAATGCATTTATGCCATGCCTTACACTGGAAAGCCTTACCCTGAAATGCCTTACCCATGATGTAACAAACAAGAATTTTAACTAAAATGGTTTTCTTATGGATTTTCTTGAATGGAAATGTTCAGACCATATATGCACATGTACTATAAATACAAATAACAAGTTTAAATTTAAGAATACCAACCCTGCCGACGACTTGACAGTAGGTGAAAATACAGACTTGACAGATGGACTTCTGTTGTAACCCACAAACCTCTTATTGGAATTATTTATGTCTTCTGGTGTCAGCTGTCGTTTCGACTGTGCTATTTGTCTCTTAAACAAAACAAAAATAAAATTGTATGATTCGTTAAAATATTAAATCATTAACATTAGAAAATATCTCTTGCATATTTTTTTCAAATTATAATTTATGACTGAAAAGTGACAACATTAATTATATCGACAACTCTTTCAATATAATAAAATAAATATACCGCATACTAAACTACAAATTTAAAATAAACTCTACCTTGTCTTCTGGGGTGGCATATGATCCCACAACATCCAATTGATCATCTAAAATGCTATAAAATGGAAAAGAAAGTACTGAAGGAAAGAGGGATTGAGGTTTAATCTATTTTGATGATGAAAATACAATAAGACATAAGATGTATTTTAATTTTTTTAAAGAACTTTATTTCAAGCTTCATGTAACTTGTTTCCACCAAATTCCACTTACCTGCCAAGAGTATCTTTATTCAACAGTTTGGTTCTTTTCGGCTGAGGTGTTTTTTGTTGCGATCCCAACAGCTTTTTTGGAAGCCACTACAAAATAATAGTTGTAATATTGTCATACAAAATCGCAGACAAAGACTTTCAAAACTTAAGTTCAAGTATTGTTTGTTATATATTGTCATTTAGGCCCATTTATTTTACAGTTTCTTTTACCGAATTTTATTGCAGTCTCCTTTATTATCATTGTCATTTATTGATAGCATAATAGTCTAATATTTCACTTAGTGTAGACTGCTAAGTTTTATTCTAAACCGGGAGCCAAAATTGAAATTCAATCTTTCTTAAAGAAGCATTGCTTCAACACGTCTTTTTTAAATTAAAACTCTACCACTTATTAGGGAGCAGGGATGACATTCAAACTTTTAAGGAGGTCATGGGCACAAAAGGTTGGGAAACACAATGTGTGTAGGTCTAACGTTTATGCTAAACATTGGGTGGGGCAAATAATATCAAAGATCTATTGCTCTTCATTTGAATCTTAATATGTGAATGTGATGACAAACAACTGTTGACTGTGGATTTAATAGTTACCTCTTAATTTAATGACCAACATTTGAAATGTTGATTAAATAGTTACCTCTCTGTCAAACATCTGGAGACTTTCTAAAGTTAGGCCTATCTTTCTAGAAGAGGAAAATGCCATCCAGTGATTAACAATGCTGATGGCATCTAAGTTGTAGGATCTACACATCTCTTGTACTGAAATTAAGAAAATTAAAAGTTTAGTAATTAGGAAGGTTTAGTGTAAAGTAGGGTCCTCTTTTTAGGCCTGTGTCTAGGCGGCTTTCCAGAACTATGGCTTTTGTCTGGGTTTTTTCCCTGTCAATTCTTGATTGATATCTTCTTACTACTTTTCTGTGTTATAAGCTTTTCTGTTCCTTAAACTAAAAATGCACATCAGTAGGGGTGTGCCGGAATCCGGTCCGGAATCCGGTTCCGCCGGATTTTGCACTATCCGGTGAAATCCAGTTCCGCCGGATTTACATGTATCCGGAACAACCGGAATCCGGAATATACCGGATTTCGGAATTTGCCAGATTTTGTGACTCACCGGATCATAATCTGAAATAAAAGTAATTCTCTTTCCCTAATTCCACACGATCACGATACATTAATCGATTGTTTCGAGCGTTGAGCTTGTTTAATGTTTAATATTCCGAACATACCAGAGGCTAGAGTCAGCACCACTAATAGTGGCCAATAGTGTAGGGACTTTGATAAGAAAATTTAAACTTTTTGTAAAAATAAACCAATGGCATAGTTGAAAAGATGTAATGTTTTAAAGAATTATAACACCAAAATCATATTTTTAGCTGTTGTAGTTTTAAAGTTATGAATTTTTAAAGTACGACTTGGTTTGTCATTTTTTAACATGGACTGCATCTCCACATTCTGTGATCTCATTCCGCCAATCCCGTCATACGCAATGACTAGATAGTTTATATAAGGCAACGCATTCCCTGCCTTATCACTAAAATCACTGTTTAGACTTAGTTTAAACTTTCAACTTTGGCACATGAATAATTAATTAAAGCTTTCCCTGACCAATGGTTTAATAGTTTTTGCACACGGCAAACTCTTATGAATGAAACTCTGAGGTAGTACTACGATACAGTTATGCAAGTGGCTGTGAATGGTTGCCAATGACAACGTGTTGCACACGGTAAATTCTGATCATTTATAATATGGATTCTACCGGGTTGTTAAAGCTCAAATTAAAACATTCCAGTTTAAATGTCTTTAAATGCATTCTGAAACACAAGTTATCAATTATTTTGATGTAAATAGTGATAATATATTAATATTTCCTAAGTATCGTCAACTTCCGCCATTAAAAAGGGGGGCGTGGCCAACCCCATGGCGAAATTAGGTTGAGCGAGCTGCATGACCTGCTGCGAACGCGTAGAAACATGGCGTCTCTCGTAAGACACTTATCCAAATGGAACGGAACTCAAATATATATCGAAAGTACTAATTTAATAATAAATAGACACACACATCGGAAAATTAAAAACTCGGATTTTTTGGCGCCGATTGCGAATTCCCATACACAAAAAGTAGTAGTCCACCTTGACTTACCGAAGTATCTACCAATAGTACCAAAATCCGGAATCCTGGAGAAACCGGAATCCGGATTATTCCGGAATCCGGCGGATTTCGCATAAGAAAATCCGGATCCGGTTGGAAAAAACGGATCCGGCACACCCCTACACATCAGCAATATTTAGTTAAAATGGTATGGGTTACTACAGTAACCACAAAACTTTAGGTTCCAAAAGCCTTTAAAAAAAAAAAAAAAAAGCGCATAATGGTAATGTTTGTCCTTTTTTAACATGGACGAAACCTCCACATTTTGTGACCCCATTCAGCTGATCGGGTCTTGCGAAATAAGTCTTGTTTTAATGATAATTTTATACAACTTTATCTTCAGAATTAATGCTGTATTAAAGAATAATTTTAATAATGTTATGCAATTATAAATACATTGTAACTTATCTAACTATGCACTATGTATATCAGTAAATTTAAAATAATATATTACTATATGACGTCCATTACACCGGAATGTACTAATAGTCTATATAGTCTATTTAAGGCAGTGCATCCCCTTATTACTAAAATACAGTTTAGGGACTACTTATTTTGAACTTTCAACTTTGCCACTTGACTAATTAATTGAAACGTTCCCTGACCAATGGTTTAAGAGTTTTTGCACACAGCAAATTCTTATGAATGAAACTCTGAGATAGTACTACTAGTACAGCACAGCCATTATGCAAAGGATTGTGAAAGGCTGCCCATGATGTTTTGCATACTGCAAAATTATGATAACTTATAATATGGGCTCTACAGGGTTTTTAAACCTAAAATTAAAACATATCTGTTTAAATTACTTTTAGGTTTATTCTAAAACACAAGTTATCAAATATTTTGATGTAAATAGAGGTAATAATTAAATATTTCAAAGTATCTGCATTAGGGGTGTGCCGGACCCCGGTCCGGAATCCGGTTCCGCCGGATTTTGCACTATCCGGTGAAATCCGGTTCCGCCGGATTTACATGTATCCGGAACAACCGGATTCCGGAATATACCGGATTTCGGAATTTGCCAGATTTTGTGACTCACCGGATCATAATCTGAAATAAAAGTAATTCTCTTTCCCGAATTTCACACGATCACGATACATTAATCGATTGTTTCGAGCGTTGAGCTTGTTTAATGTTTAATATTCCGTACATACCAGAGGCTAGAGTCAGCACCGCTAATAGTGGCCAATAGTGTAGGGACTTTGATAAGAAAATTTAAACTTTTTGTAAAAATAAACCAATGGCATAGTTGAAAAGATGTAATTTTTTAAAGAATTATAACACCAAAATCATATTTTTAGCTGTTGTAGTTTTAAAGTTATGAATTTTTAAAGTACGACTTGGTTTGTCATTTTTTAACATGGACTGCATCTCCACATTCTGTGATCTCATTCCACCAATCCCGTCATGCGCAATGACTATATAGTTTATATAAGGCAACGCATTCCCTGCCTTATCACTAAAATACTGTTTAGACTTAGTTTAAACTTTCAACTTTGGCACATGAATAATTAATTAAAGCTTTCCCTGACCAATGGTTTAATAGTTTTTGCACACGGCAAACTCTTATGAATGAAACTCTGAGGTAGTACTACGATACAGTTATGCAAGTGGCTGTGAATGGTTGCCAATGACAACGTGTTGCACACGGTAAATTCTGATCATTTATAATATGGATTCTACCGGGTTGTTAAAGCTCAAATTAAAACATTCCAGTTTAAATGTCTTTAAATGCATTCTGAAACACAAGTTATCAATTATTTTGATGTAAATAGTGATAATAAATTAATATTTCCTAAGTATCGTCAACTTCCGCCATTAAAAAGGGGGGCGTGGCCAACCCCATGGCGAAATTAGGTTGAGCGAGCTGCATAACCTGCTGCGAACGCGTAGAAACATGGCGTCTCTCGTAAGACACTTATCCAAATGGAACGGAACTCAAATATATATCGAAAGTACTAATTTAATAATAAATAGACACACACATCGGAAAATTAAAAACTCGGATTTTTTGGCGCCGATTGCGAATTCCCATACACAAAAAGTAGTAGTCCACCTTGACTTACCGAAGTATCTACCAATAGTACCAAAATCCGGAATCCGGGAGAAACCGGAATCCGGATCCGGCGGATTTCGCATAAGAAAATCCGGATCCGGTTGGAAAAAACGGATCCGGCACACCCCTAATCTGCATCTTCCGCCATCGCCATGGTCAAAATTAGGCTGACCTTATGGTAATGCAGGTTACTGGGACAAGCATAACGAACATCAGACATGGCCTAATTCAATGAGAATTGGCATACAATTATATCAATATATAATTTTCATCAGAATTAAATATCAAAGGATCTTCTAATTTCTTCAAAAAATTTTGAGGGAAAGATGCCTTACATACACCTTTGAATTTCTAAAACTAAAAGGCAAAACAGTACTCAGTACATTGAAATGTAGGTCACGATATCCTTCATTGTGAACATGTGGAAGGATACCAGAATTTTATGAAAAAATAATCCTTTTATACTCCTTTTATTAGATACTTCACCGAAGCAAGGGACACTCCTAGTAAATTTGTATCGGAAATGGCCATCGGCGCAGTAGGATCCGAGTTTTTAATTTTTTCATGTGCATGTAATTTGAATAAACTAGGAGTCATTTTGGCCCATAATTAAGGTTTGACTCTGCCCATTAACGTTAGGAGAAATGTTGAACTACATTCCCATTGAGTTAATTTGTTCTTTATCTCAACTTTAAGTGAGGAAAATTGTGTGTCAATATAAGGCATCTTCGCATTAAAAAATTCTGTCTAAATATTCAAAGTAGGTTTTTCATATTAAAAGTAGGCCTGCATAATTTGTTGAAGTACACGTGTGCAAAATTTCATTGAGATAACTCATGAAACATTTTAACAATTCTCCTCAACGTTGATCTCATTATGCAAAGGTCGCACAGGCCATTTTGGATTAGTGATCCCACCCCCTTTTAAATGGCGGAAAACGCAGATACTTAGCTTAGGAAATATTCATTATTATCTCTATATACATCAAAATATTTGATAACTTGTGTTTCAGAATGCATTTTGAAAACATTTAAACTAGAATTTTTAAATTTGAGCTTTAAAAATCCGGTAGAGTTCATATTGTTAGCGATCAGAATTGACAGTGTGCAAAAAGTCATGGGAAACCACAGCCATTTGCATAATGCTATGCCGTAGTACTACCGACTACCTCAAGTTTCATTCATAAGAGTTAGCCATGTGCAAAAACTATTACTATTAACAACATTGGTCAGGGAAAGCTTTAGTTAATTAGTCATGTGCCAAAGTTGAAAGTTCAAAATTAGTAGATACCAAACAACATTTTAGGGGGTGCGTTGCCTTATATAGACTATATAGCAATTACCGGTATAATGGACGCTGAAGATTTGGTAAACAGAAAAGCCATATTTAATACATTATATTAAATTTACTGATACAAATAGTGCATAGTTAGATAAGCTACAATTTATCTATAAATTTTTAACATTATTTAACTTATTTTTTTAATACAGCATTAGTTCTGAAAATAAAATGATCATTAAAACAAGACTTATATAACGCGTGACGCGAACAGCGGAATTGGGTTCCAGAAAATGGAGATGCCGTCCATGTTAATATTAAAAAAGGACAAATTAAGTCGTACTTTAAAAATTCATAACTACAACAGCTAAAATTTTGATTTTGGTGTTATAATTCTTTAAAAAACTAGCTTTATTCAACTATGCCATTGGTTTATTTTTACAAAAAGTTTTAATTTTGTAATCAAAGTACCTACTTTTATTAATGGAAAAGCACCAATGTCCAAAAATTAAAAATGTGTATTCTTCTGGGCCCAAGGCCCATTTCAAAAAAATGGAAGTATACTCCCTTGCTTTACCGAAGTGACAAGGAGTTAGTATAGGTTTTAGTTTTTTTAGGGATAGTAGTTGAAGGCATATAAATAGGCGTTTCACGCTGTCAAGCGCCATCACAGTTCTCTGCTATCAATGATCAAGTCAAAGTAGTACAGACTACACACATTGGTCCTGGACATTGGACACATCACAACAAAGTACAAGACCACTCACATTTTAATAGTTGTTCATCATTAACCTCCGCTCCAAATACATCGAATTCGTCTGAAATCTCCTCTGCGGAAACACTTGACATCTTATAGTTTCTTATAAGGCCGTATTTGTTGTTGATCCCCAAAAATCTTCCTTATAATAACTAGTTAAAAGTTTTTCTTTCGTGGATTTGAGTGTTCCTTAGCGTTTCGCGCAATTTTAATAATTGTTTCCGGGTTCAGTGTTGCTACGGTGCATATACATGTAATTATACCAATATAACTATCCTTTTAATCGTGTAAATTCCTCGAACATTGTAGTTATAAAATATAATAATTTCAATTTAGTTCTTTTTTTAAAAAGAAAAGTCAACATGGCAAGCCATTTGATTAAGATGCAAATTAGACGCAAATTCATTATTGCTAATGCACAATTAAATAGCTAGAAATAGTTAAAACACAAATACACAATTGTTATATTTAAAATATCGCGGTAGCTACGAATATTTAGTTTACCATTAAAAAGGTAAGAAAATGTAGAGTGCAGTCATTTCAGTGGAATTTCTTAAGAATGTTCATTTTTATATCAATTTCAAGATTAAATTGCACATAATTCATAATGTAGTGCCTAAAAAATGTCGGAATTGAAAATGTTCTGCTATTTACAATATTTACAATGTTACTTTATTCCTAAAGATTTAAAATTATCTAACTAGCCTACCATTTATCACTTCTGTAAAATATTTAGTTTTTAGTTATAGATATCGTCAAACACGAAAGCACCAACACACACGAGACAGCATTTCCCAAAAATCCTAGCTTACAAGATGCCTACTTCACATCAACAATGTAGGCTAACTTTCAAAAATTGACATTGATGATGATGATTGGTTACTTATAAATCAGTTATATCCATGCTATTCTAGCATGCTCAAAGCGCTATGAAGTCATAAAATCTATTTAAATAAAAATGTCTTTCATATCTCTTAAATGATTTTTAATTTCCCTCAAAACGTGAGGGAAACTATTCCAAAATTTTGGCGCTATTACTTCAAAAGAGCGAATTCCGTATGACTTATTTCTGTGTCCATTCACACTAGGAACTCTCAGTATGGACTGTGATAAAGAGTGCAGGTTCTTTAAGGATACATGTTTGGAAATTAGTTAGTTCTTATAGATAATCAGATGCGGAGCCTTCCATACAGCTGTACGCCAGGGACAGAATTTTGTGGTCAATACTCTCACTCACTCCTCATTTAAACAGTCATAATTGTGCATTAATAAGGGAGTCAGAACTTATATATATATATATATATATATATATATATATATATATATATATATATATATGTATATATACACACATATAAGGAGAGAGAGAGAGAGACAGAGAGAGAGACAGAGAGAGGGNAAATGATTTTTTATTTTTAGTTTAAATAAAATTACTTAATTCATACATAATGAATTACTACGCCCTGTAGCTCTAGCTCAAGCGTTTCCTAGTCACAACTCACGACCTCATTCATATATAAGCTAAGCCCCCCCCCCACCCCACTTTCCCCCCATCTATTGTTTCAGCAGGCAACCTCACAGAAATCTCTTCACAGCCCTATTTGAGGTCACCTCTCATGGGCTGGGTCTCTGTGCCCTAGTAACTTGAATATCCCAAAACTTCATGTGTCAAACGACCATCTTAATACTTTATATTATATTGTATTATTTTTCTCTTCCAAAATCAACATTAGTAATATCTAAATAAAGATACATTAATTATCATTCCAATTTTTAAATCTTTATTTGAAAGGAACCCCTTGTTACAAGTTGTTAGAACAAAAATTCGAGTAAGTATTTAGTAACGGATTCGAAACTAGACTTTAACTAGACAAAATAATGCCAAATTCATATAGCGTTTTGTTGTTTTTTTCTTCTAAAGGTGGTTAAAGCCGACTTTTGCTTTGCATTATTACCTAGTTATCCATTGCTAGTTAAAATTGTTTTATTCATTAATAATTCATGCAATTAAAAAGCTATAAAAGTCAACCCTTATGTAGTTGAATTTAGTTTATGATATATTTTAATTACATTAATTTATCCCGGGATTTCCATGGAAATGTTGGGATGAGGAAAACTCTATTCTCTTTCTCCTAGAGATAAATAAAAGCCCGGGAAATGAGAAAACCCACTCTTCATGCCTGCCTGCACCCGGGGAGGCCATAATCCTCAAGTCTCCCTGACATTGATATCCAAATAAAGAATTTTTTTTATTTTTAAACAAAATGTGCTGAAAGTTTTTTGTTTTTTTAAACCATTTTAAATGTTGGGTGTTCATTCATATTTAGATCTTCATTTTTTTTTACTTCGCATATTTGTGAGTGATTGGCCTTGAGCATAATAGGTTTGAAAAAGTTTTTTTTTTAATTTTTACTTATTTGGATTTTAAAACAAATGGATTTTAAATATATTTTTATTTGTGGTACAACTTAAACTATTTTTTTGGAATAAAAGCAACTTTCTATTGGGCCTTTGGCTATATCAAGTTGCACAGTCGAGGTCTTCATGCGCTTGACCTTGGAGCGATAGTATGAGAACCTGACTTATCTTGCACCCCCGAATACTATACTGATAGGAAATTAGTAACTAAGAGTATATCTGGTTACATTAATAACATATAATTTTATAAGGCACTAGGGACAAAAAAAATAAGAAGAAAATATAGATTTGATTTAACGGAGCTTTAAAAAAGAAAAACATCAAAAAAAATTTATTCAAACATTTTCAGATAAATATTTCCTTTCCTGGCCTTCAAAGAAGCGAAAATGTCAATCACTTCATTAAAACGAAAATCTTCACTTGATCCATAAAAAAATCACAAGACCAGAAAGCCTGGACTATTCCACGGTAAAACTCAAGATTCTAGACAGCCCCATTCAGCTATGAATGTCAAAACTTCAAATATTTAAAAATCTTTGGCGACTTTGGCTTCGTCTAGACTCTTCACTTCTAGACTCTAGATGAATATCTTTTGTATTCATTTGCCTTTGCAGCACTGTTATTTCAATTAAAGTTTCACTTTCAGATAATTCACCATCAAGAGAGTGGCCAGTTTAGGGACACGGGTAGCTCTTCTTCAATTGCCAATACCAGATGATAATTTCAATTAATTTTTTTAGGAAGGTTGAGGAGATTCGAGCATAATAGTAGGTGAAATAAAAAAAATTGTACACAACTATCAGTGTTTAAATGTGGAGAGAAAAAAAAAGAAAAGAGATTATTGACATCATATCGTGAATTACAATATCAAGTATAAAACAAAACATTATAAAAACAAAAACAACAACCCACATCGGATTAGTTTGTGGGGAAAGTCAGAACACAACAGATCGTTGCTGGACTCAAACGCTAAGTCATAGAGAGATCGTGTTTTGCTGCTAGCGCCATTGAGATGTGGGCTATAAATTAAGGGATTTGCACATACATACTTTTTCCTGCAGTCGGCAGTGTTAAATTATATACAAATCTATTTAAAACTTAAACTTTGAAGATAATATTATTATTAATCCCTTATGGGATTAAGTATTGTTACTAGTACTTGTTATAAATTTGTACACAGAATCAGACTCATTCATAAAATTCATAGTATCAGTATGAAGTTGAAGAATATGATTATGAATAAGCATTTACGGTAATTATCATTTTAAAAAAATTAAGGGTTAAAAATCTATAGTTGCGTGATGTATTAAATGATGAGCTGATGAGCTGTATTAAATTTAAGATGGCTTAAATTTAAGTTTTAAGTCTTTTTCAAAAGTAAAGTAAATGAAAAAATATTCTTCCCAAACCAAGTAAATACAAGGCTAAAAATAATGTTAGCGGTATTTAAAAATGTGGACACCGTACAGTTACTTTTTATAGAATGGTCACATGTCATAACACTGAACAATAATGGCGTTGTGATATCGACATAAGGAAAATTTGAGATGCAGTAAATATTACGTTTAAAAATTTTGCAATCCATTTAAAATCTTAGCATGAGATTATATTCAATCTAGTCAGGTCTTGGATACACAGTAGAGTGTAACTGGCCCTTAAAAATGACGTCGGTCAAAGTTGCTGTTAGAGTGCGGCCACTAAATCAGAGGTAGGCCCTAAATTTTACTTTACGACTTTACTCATTATTAATTATTGTTATTCCATTATTGTATCGTATGTTGTTGATTGTTGACATTCAATTTCAAATGAAAATTTCAAATGTGTTGTTTGTATTTTTTTTTTAATTGTGTAAATAAACTGAACATGTTGAGCTTGCAATAATTGTTATAAACAATTGTGTCACATATAATGAACGATGATTCTGTTAGTGTTAGGCCTAATTAAAGTAATTTTTAAAATTTAAATTAAAATACATTTACATATAAATACATGACATGTTGTCTCTAGTCTAGGACCAATTCTAAGTAACTAACTAAGTTATTAGGTTAGTAGGCTTTACTTGGTCTAGGCTTATAATTATAATTAATCATAATTTATATCATAAAATTGTAATAGTAGCCTATAATGCCAATATGATTATTATTATGATGATACAAAGTTGGCCTAATGACTAATAATGTCACTAATGATGTTATTTTCTTTGTTATTTTTTTATAATTGGAATAATTATATTATTTAATTTATGATAAAATTGTGGCCTTTTAATAAAGGCAGTGTCTACACGTCCGGCGCGCCGGACGTCTATCTCCCGCACTATGTGTCCGGCGACCAAGTCACATGACCGCCGTAACAAAGTGGCGAGAGATATCGTGTCGGTCAGCCTTGTCACGTGACTGCGAATAATTCAAAACTATTGTTAATTTTAAAATCTATTTCTCTACCAAGTAATGTACTGAGTATCTTGAATGCAAATAATAGAAAAAGAAACTTAAGTGAAAGTGGCTTGTAAACATTTTTGTTTAGTTTGTTATTTTTTGTGTACCAGTAATCCATAAAATAAATTAGGGGCCAGTGTGGCAACCAATAAAAGTTAAAGATTTCATTTTAAATTATTTCAATTGCTACAAAATATTTAAAAACTTCTCATGAAACTACTGTTGCTGAGGAACATGATAATATAAATATATACAAAATATTTTAATTAAAATGGGAAGAAAAAAAACGACCCTATCCCCGGTATAGATCCTCAAACATTCCTATCGTCAAGCAACCACTCTACCACAAGACCAGACAAGATGTACTAAATCGTACTTCGTTTGGAATTATAAAAACTACTAGCCGTCCGGCCATGTCCGGCGGTCACGTGACAAGTCGCCGGACGTGTATCTTGCGCACTACACGTCCGGCGCGCCGGACGTGTAGACACTTCGTTTAATAAATCTAGAAAGAGCTAGTATTATTAAGTATTGGCATTGGGTGGACTTACAATGAGTATAATTAACTAGTCAGATTATAGTTAACTCAATACCTTAACTAGGCTTGATTGTATTCTGTATAAATTATATAGGCCTACTACTACTACTATAACCTTAGTCATACTCTTACACTCATAGACAGTAAATTAGTACTAGTATAACTAGTAATAAGTAGTAACTCAATAACTTACAACACTAGCCTGACTGTATATATTATACTATAGTTATTGACAGTAAATTAGTACTAGTATAACTAGTAGGTCATAGATTCTATATAGTTTGTATATGCATAGCTAGGCTACAGTTTATGGAATATAATTATATTTAGGATAAGCGATTGGGCACCTGCAGGAGTCGATTGCTGGCTTCATCATTGACAGATGAAGGGCAATTGAGGATGCTCTTAAAGGGCTCTGCCCAGTGTTCTATAATTTGTCCTTTCTCTGTAATCAGAATTTTCTCATCAGCACTCAAAAGTGAAAATGATCTTGATGAGATCGGGCCGTAGACTTCTTTGAGAGAGGAGTAGAAATTTCTCAGATTGTGTCTGTCCACATAGCCCTTGATCATTTCTGCTCTGTCACTCAACCATTTAACCTGAATTTGATTTAGTTTTTGCTGCACCATTGTTCATATGTTGTTTTATGCTTCTGACCTGGGAATTAAATTTGGGTTGTAAAGATAGGAATTGTGAATACAATGTTTTTCATCCAGCAGCAGTTTGCTTACTATACATTTTTCATGGAACCAGTCTTTATGTTTTTTGGAGCCTGGTCCCAGAAACTCAATAGCAGTGTTGTACAACATGTCTTTGAGGGATGCCCAATTAGATTTGAAGTTGTGATTATATAGAGATGTGGATTTCAGATGTTCTTCCAGAGCAGTGACAAACGTTTTTTTTGATAGTCTGGCTCTTCAGCTTTGTTGTGTTAAGATGTTTAGGGAACATCTTTCCCTGTGGACATCTTTTGGGTTGTAAGTGAATGTTTTGAGAGAGGGTGCATCCAGGATGTCTGATTACGCTTGTGAAGATGAAAGACTTCAGAACATCAGCCATGGCGGAGTGAAGATTGTCATATAACTTGGTCTTTACTTTATCTGTGTTGGTCATTGTTGAAGCATAGCAGCTGATGATGGTGAAATGTTTTCTTCCTGATAAGAGAGGGACTTTCATTGTCATTATCTTATTGTTGACACCCCTTGAAAGTCCAGCCAGCATGCTAATCAGTGCAGATTTGATAGCAAAACAAACACCAGATTCGTAACAAGCCTCGCTTCCTCAGCCACTCCAAAAGAAGGTATATCCAGAGCCCCTCTCACAGAGTTCACCCTTTCCCTGCAAGCCGGGTCTTGCTGAGGGCTACAACATCTTCCTTGTGTACAAGGCTAGTTCAATTTCTATTAGAGCTGTTCTCCTCTGCAGTCTATGCACATTGTCCTTATCCTGAAAATAGCACACATTCCAAGCACCTTATTTTTGTGGATAGTTTTTATTTTTTTTTGCCTTTTTTTTTTTTTTTTTTTTTTTTTTTTTTATTTATTTTTTTTTTTTAGTTTGAATTTTGATCAGATGAGTAGGGTCCCCTCTAACTGTGGTAGGCTGGTTAGGGAAAGGTGGAGAAGACAATGTTTAGGGCATCTTTTCTAGCCCCTTCCTAATGCCATAGAGGTGAGCAGTGTGCTCACTCACTCAGGGAAATGCCGGACACCACTACTGCTCCTTTAAAGTGACGAGGTGCCTATTTGCATGTTTGCAACTATGGCTCCCAGTGTTCCCACACCAGCAGCTTCACCGCTTGTTCATCCCCACAGGACTTGTTAGATGATGACAAAAAACCAAACTAGGATGGATGGTTGTTTAAAATGACTTGCGCTGTGACTTGGATTTGTGGTCTACCTCATTCTCTCACCCAGTGCCATCTGAGTCCAGCAGCAAAACAAGGTTGAGATGTCTGGGGACAGGATCAGGTGCAGTGAATGACCATGGCATTATAGGTTTTTGCCATGCTCTGGGTGATTCACATCGCGTTGCTGTCTCTGCTTTACTTTCCGCTGACCAACGAGTGGTTCCTCCTTGGAATCCCATGGATACAGTCTTCACATGCTGCAGGGAAAAGCCCATGTTTACAGAAGACTTGAAGTAGTTTGACTATCCTCTAGCTGGTTTTGCCAGCTAGTTGAATCTGTTATCCATGGAGTGGGCATTGTGCATGCTACAGTTTCTTGGAGCCACAGGTGAGAGCTGAGCATCATGTGGGGACCAAAGATTGATTAGCTACCCCAAAGGGATACGAATGTTACATTCAGAGTTACTACCCCTCCATAAAGTACCCCATACATTTTAGGCTAAAATAAACAAGCCTACACCTACTGTGACTTAATTGTAGTAGTAGCCTTTACTATATATAACACGGTTTAGGCCTATATATGTATAGTGGATAAATATGCCTAATGGCTATCCTATTCGGCAGCCTATCTATACTTACACAATTGTGTAATATGCTATAAATAATGCTATATTTGCTATGGCATGGCCTTGGCTTGGGCTAGGTTCTATATAATTTAATACTTATTACACTTTTTGAATTATCACTATTACTTTACTAAGCATATACTAGTTTCTATCTAATTAGTCATATTAGGAGTAGTTTTAATTAGTTTTGACTAATGCTATAGTAGAATTTGCATATTTGTATATTCATTATTTCCTTCAACAACTAACTAATTATGAACTAATTACTAGTTTAATAATTAATGTTATATTCATATCGTGTTCGTATCATTTATGAAATGTTAAACATAAATCAATGGGTTTTAAATGGTCAAAATAAATAAATGTCAATCCACAAGGACCCACATACGTATCATTATCCCTTTCAAGACTTAACCTTAATACAACTGCTTTGATTAACTTAAAAAGTGTTACTTCGTTCAGTATTGATAAAATATTCTGTTCTTCCTCTATATGAAATTGATACTGAGTAACTTTCAAAAGGATTCTCCAAGGTTTAGGATTCACCCAACTTGGTATGCTGTTGCATTTATGATTAGAGTGTATTATTTTTTTTGGTCAGGTTTTCTATTTGCTGGTTGTTTAAATGTTTGTATATTTCATGTACTTGTTCTCTTCTATTTGATATCATGTACTTGTTCTCATCTTTTTGATATCTAGCACTTGTTCTCTTCATTTCCTACCATAGTTTTCTGCTATGGGCCATTCACCAAATAGACTAGGCCAGGGGCTGACAAAATGTTTACCTTGAGAAGCCATTTATTATAAATTATATGATTTTCATATCTGCTAAGGAAGTATTTATGGGGCCGCATGTCGTTGCAGCAGGGGCTCTTAACCTTTTTGCAGCACCGCAGCCCCTCTAGATTCCAAAACATTTCCCGCACCCCAGCCGCATTTCAAAACACATGATAAAAAATTCTAATTAAAATAAACCTAATTTTCTGGGTCTTCCGCATCTTTGACACTGCCTTCTACGACCCCAGCGGATGCGGGCACCTCTGGTTAGGAACTCCTGCATTATAGTTTAGTAAAAAAAAAAAGGGTTGCATCTATTCCTTCCGAAGCAATGGATTGCCATCCACTGGTCAGTGCCCATAAAGTCTGGATCAGCTTTTCATTACTGTACATCATTATTATTTTCTGCTTGCCACACACAGCTTATCACTGATCTAAATCTAATGCATAACATTGTTTTCTTGCTTTGTGAGATGTAACCAGCTCTACAGCATAACATTGTTTTCTTGCTTTGTGAGATGTAACCAGCTCTACAGCATAACATTGTTTTTTTGCTTTGTGAGATGTAACCAGCTCTATAGTAGCCTGATTTTTTTTTTCCTTTCTCCTAGCCATATTTAAGGTGTTTGTCATTTCTTTATCTTGTGAATCACACCCAGCAACCGGTTCAATAGGATTAGCTCACCTCTCCAACGCATTTACTGGTGTTGAATTGCTGAGTAATTGTATACTATGGGGTAATCTAGCACCAAAAGATATAGAATATATGTACTAATGGTGTACTCTGGCACAATATATAGATAATATGTACTAAAGGTGTACTCTAGCACAAGATATAGATTATGTGTACTAATGGGGTAACCTATCACAACAAGATATAGAGTATAGGCACTGACAGAGTGATCTGTCACCAAAAGATGTAATTTTATGAACTAATGGGGGGGTAGTCTAGAATTTTATGAACTAATGGGGTACTCTAGAACAAAAGAAATAGAATATAGAAATAATGGGGTGATATATCACAACAAGACGTAGAATATATGTACTGACAGGGGAATTTATCTCAAATAGATATAGAATGTATATACTGACAGGGGAATTTATCCCAAAAAGATATAGAATGTATGTACTGACAGGGGAATTTATCCCAAAAAGATATAGAATGTATGTACTGACAGTGGAATTTATCTCATCAAGATATAGAATATATGTACTGATGGAGGAATTTATCTCAACAAGATATAGAATATATATATACTGACGGGGCAATTTATCTCAATAAGATATAGAATGTATGTATCGACAGGTGATCTATTACAAAAAGATGTAAAGTAGATATGAGCTAGTTAAGTGAATTATCACAGAGCCCCATCATCAGTGAGCCGTGCATTGACGCCACATAATATGTTATGTGTTGCTACAAAAGTGAGATTTGTTACCCTATTTCCAAGCTGTCAAACTCTGCAATAATAGAAAATTTTAAAATGCCGATTGTTAACATGGAAAAATACAGTGTAACTTTCAACATTACATGATCTTAACTAAATTATAATTATTTTGCATCTTTTTACGAAGTGGCTATTCGCACCCGGGTACTAGAAGTGAGAGGCACAACTATTTAAAATATTTTTGTTGGGTTTGTAAGACAAAATGAGGTATCAAATGAAAGATAATTGAATGGACTATATGTTTGTAAACTTAATTCTTCTGTTTAACTAAACTAAACTACCACAAATGACATCCAAGTAGCATTGAGTCTAATGGGACCCGGATCGGAATGGCGGCGCTGCATAAGATAAGTCAGACGCATAAGATAAGTCAGACACACATCATAAGTCAGACACACATCATAAGATAAGTCAGACACACACCATAAGTTAAGTCAGACACACATCAAAAGTTAAGTCAGACACACATGAAAAGTTAAGTCAGACACACATGAAAAGTTAAGTCAGGCACACATCATAAGATAAGTCAGACACACATCATAAGATAAGTCAGGCACAAATCATAAGATAAGTCAGACGCACATCACAAGATAACTCATGCACACATCATCAGATAAGTCAGACACACACCATAAGATAAGTCAGACGCACCAGCAAAGAGTAAAGTCTAATAAGAAAAAAAGTGCAGAAAGGACATACTACCGTCTCCTCGTCTTATTTGACGCCATGGTTGCACACCCATAATTGGATGGATCATTAGTGAGAATGCCCGGGGTACGGCCGTTCCTCCTTGGCAATCACAAGACATCTGACACGTGAACACTTGCATGACTGGGATGTGCACGGAGCCAATCTATGTCAATCGGTGACAGTTATTATTGGCTTGACGCTTTTTTGATGTTGGCGATTTATGACATCCCCCCCCCCCCCGTCTTTCAACACAAAGATAACAAATTTGTCTCCAAAAGTTAGACACGCTTTTCACACGAAGACACGTGTACTGGACTTTAGCCTTTTGCATGGTAGGTTCCTGTGAGATTGCCCCAGATCTGAACCCTTTGTTATATAGGTTCCTGTGAGATTGCCCCAGATCTGAACCCTTTGTTTGATAGGTTCCTGTGAGATTGCCCCAGATCTGAACCCTTTGTTTGATAGGTTCCTGTGAGATTGCCCCAGATCTGAACCCTTTGTTTGATAGGTTCCTGTGAGTTGCCCCAGATCTGAACCCTTTGTTTGATAGGTTCCTGTGAGATTGCCCCAGATCTGAACCCTTTGTTGGATAGGTTCCTGTGAGATTGCCCCATTTGTTTTATAGGTACCTGTGAGATTTCCCCAGATCTGACCCCTTTGTTTGATAGTTTCCTGTGAGTTGCCCCAGATCTGAACCCTTTGTTTGATAGGTTCCTGTGAGATTGCCCCAGATCTGAACCCTTTGTTTGATAGGTTCCTGTGAGATTGCCCCCGAACTGTTTGGTAGGTTCTTATGAGAAACCCCCACCACCCCCCACCAATCTGTTTGGTAGGTTCGTGTGAGATTGCCCCAGGTCTGAACCCTTTGTTTGGTAGGATCTTATGAGATTGCCCCCCCCCCAATCTGTTTGTTAGGTTTGTGTGAGATTGCCTCAGGTCCGAAGCCTTTGTTTGGTAGGTTCATGTGAGATTGCCTCAGGTCTGGACCCTTTTTTTTGGTAGGTTTATGTGAGATTGTCCCAGGTCTCAACCAGGTCTGAACCCTTTTGTAGCTTCGTGTGAGATTGCCCCAGGTCTGAACCCTTTGTTTGGTAGGTTCGTGTGAGATTGTCCCAGATCTGAACCCTTTGTTTGATAGGTTCTTATGAGATTGCCCCCCCCCCCAATCTGTTTGTTAGGTTTGTGTGAGATTGCCTCATGTCCGAAGCCTTTGTTTGGTAGGTTGTTCATGTGAGATTGCCTCAGGTCTGGACCCTTTTTTTGGTAGGTTTATGTGAGATTGTCCCAGGTCTCAACCAGGTCGGAACCCTTTTGTAGCTTCGTGTGAGATTGCCCCAGGTCTGAACCCTTTTTTTGGTAGGTTCGTGTGAGATTTCCCAGATCTGAACCCCTTGTTTGGTAGGTTCGTGTGAAATAGCCCTAGGTCTGAACCCTTTGTTTGGTAGGTTCGTGTGAGATTGTCCCAGATCTGAACCCTTTGTTTGGTAGGTTCGTGTGAGATTGCCCGAGATCTGAACCCTTTGTTTGGTAGGTTTGTGTGAGATTGCCCCCGATCTGCTTGGTAGGTTATCTGAGATTTTCCTAGGTCTGAACCGTTTGTTTGGTAGGTTCGTGTGAGATTCCACCCCCCCCGATCTGTTTGGTAGCGCATGTCAGATTGTCCCAGGTCTGAACCCTTTGTTTGGTATATTCCTATAAGATACCCCCCTGATATGTTTGGTAGGTTCATGTCAGATTGCCCTAGGCCTGAACCCTTTAGGTTCCCGTGAGATACCCCAGGTCTGAACCCATTGCCTGGTGGTGCCTGTGAGATCGCCCCCATCATTAGAGCCATGGTGCCTGTGAGATCGCCCCCATCATTAGAGCCATGGTGCCTGTGAGATCGCCCCCATCATTAGAGCCATGGTGCCTGTGAGATCGCCCCCATCATTAGAGCCATGGTGCCTATGAAATCCCCCCTATCATTAGAGCCATCGTGCCTGTGAGATCGCTCCCCATCATCAGAGCCATGGTGCCTGTGAGATCGCCCCCATCATGAGAGTTTTGGTGCCTGCCTAGGTCACTCAACCGACACCTTCAGACAACACTGTGTTGTGGTTATTTCCGCGGTGTTGTGTGTCGGATGACGAGCCTCTCATCCTCGACCTGCCAGCTGACGCCACACTCCATTGATTGCAGCCCTTACATTCCATCGGGCTAACTCACACAGGGGTAAACAGTCGCCCCAAGCCTTGCTCTAATCTGACAGATCTATCGAGCCTTTGCAATGCGTCGTGTGTACGGTTTTACTTATCAAATACACACACACACCAATTAGTGTGGCTAATGTAAGGCTGCAATTTTAGAATGAACAAAATTAGTTTAAAAAAAAATAATAATAAAAATTATATCCACGATCGCCGTCCTTCTCAATGATCATCATACAAGTAACCACTAAACACATGAAACTATTGGGAGCAACCACCTACCAAGTAAACATATTACACGTATTACTTAACTGACCTTTACAGACACCTATCCAGATTTCGATCACTTGACATTGCAAAAAGTCCAACTTTTCAGACCTGAAAACCAACCATCAAGCTGCATACATACACACACACACACAAACCGAAACTAAACACCAACAAGTATTAAGACACCATAACCCTACCACCAAGTTTTCAGGCATGAAGACGGACCGCAAGTTTTCAGAGACCAGAGTAATTTCATCAAAATTTCAGAAACCAAAACCAACCATCACGTTTTTGACATAAAAAAAAACAAACCATCGATTTTTCAGACACCAAAAAACAACAACAACCCATCAATTTCTCATACATCAAAACGAGCCATCAATGTTCCAGACACCAAAACAATTCATCAAGATTTCTAAAACCAAAACTAATCAAGATTTCTGACACCATAACAAATCATCAAGTTTTCAGAAATAAAAGAAAAGCATCACATTTTCAAACACCAAAGCAAATCATCAAGGTTTTCAGACACCAAAACAAATCGTAAAGTTTTCAGTATCCAAAACAAATCATCAAGTTTTGAGACACCAAAACAAATTATCAAGATTTCAGAATCCAAAGCAAATCATAAAATTTTCAGACATGAAACAAATCATAAACATTTCAGACTCTAAAACTAATCATCAAGTTTTCAGACACCATAACAAATCATAAACATTTCAGACTCCAAAACTAATCATCAAGATTTCAGACACCATAACAAATCATCAAGATTTCAGACTCCAAAACAAATCATGAAGATTTCAGACTCTAAAACAAATCATCAAGTTTTCAGTATCCAAAACAAGTTTTGAGACACCAAAACAATATCAAGATTTCAGAATCCAAAGCAAGCCATCAAGTTTTCAGACATGAAACAAATCATCAAGATTTCAGATACTCAAACAAATCATAAACATTTCAGACTCTAAAACTAATCAAGTTTTCAGACACCATAACAAATCATAAACATTTCAGACTCCAAAACTAATCATCAAGATTTCAGACACCATAACAAATCATCAAGATTTCAGACTCCAAAACAAATCATCAAGTTTTCAGTATCCAAAACAAGTTTTGAGACACCAAAACAATATCAAGATTTCAGAATCCAAAGCAAGCCATCAAGTTTTCAGACATGAAACAAATCATCAAGATTTCAGATACTCAAACAAATCATAAACATTTCAGACTCTAAAACTAATCAAGTTTTCAGACACCATAACAAATCATAAACATTTCAGACTCCAAAACTAATCATCAAGATTTCAGACACCATAACAAATCATCAAGATTTCAGACTCCAAAACAAATCATCAAGTTTTCAGTATCCAAAACAAGTTTTGAGACACCAAAACAATATCAAGATTTCAGAATCCAAAGCAAGCCATCAAGTTTTCAGACATGAAACAAATCATCAAGATTTCAGATACTCAAACAAATCATAAACATTTCAGACTCTAAAACTAATCATCAAGTTTTCAGACACAATAACAAATCATACACATTTTAGACTCCAAAACTAATCATCAAGATTTCAGACACCATAACAAATCATCAAGATTTCAGACTCCAAAACAAATCATCAAGATTTCAGACTCTAAAACAAATCATCAAGTTTTCAGTATCCAAAACAAGTTTTGAGACACCAAAAAAATATCAAGATTTCAGAATCCAAAGCAAGCCATCAAGTTTTCAGACATGAAACAAATCATCAAGATTTCAGATACTCAAACAAATCATAAACATTTCAGACTCCAAAACTAATCATCAAGTTTTCAGACACCATAACAAATCATCAAGATTTCAGAATCCAAAACAAATCATCAAGATTTCAGACTCCAAAACAAATCATCAAGTTTTCAGTATCCAAAACAAATCATCAAGTTTTGAGACACCAAAACAATTATCAAGATTTCAGATACTCAAACAAATCATAAACATTTCAGACTCCAAAACTAATCATCAAGTTTTCAGACAGCATAACAAATCATCAAGATTTCAGACTCCAAAACAAATCATCAAGATTTCAGACTCCAAAACAAATCATCAAGTTTTCAGTATCCAAAACACGTTTTGAGACACCAAAAAAATATCAAGATTTCAGAATCTAAAGCAAGCCATCAAGTTTTCAGACATGAAACAAATCATCAAGATTTCAGATACTCAAAAAAAATCATAAACATTTCAGACTCCAAAACTAATCATCAAGTTTTCAGACACCATAACAAATCATCAAGATTTCAGACACCATAGCAAATCATCAACATTTCAGAAATCAAAAGCAACCATCAAGTTTTTAGACACAAAAACATACCATCAGTTTTTCAGACTCCAAAACAAATCATCAAGATTTCAGACTCCAAAACAAATCATCAAGTTTTCAGTATCCAAAACACGTTTTGAGACACCAAAAAAATATCAAGATTTCAGAATCTAAAGCAAGCCATCAAGTTTTCAGACATGAAACAAATCATCAAGATTTCAGATACTCAAAAAAAATCATAAACATTTCAGACTCCAAAACTAATCATCAAGTTTTCAGACACCATAACAAATCATCAAGATTTCAGACACCATAGCAAATCATCAACATTTCAGAAACCAAAAGCAACCATCAAGTTTTTAGACACAAAAACATACCATCAGTTTTTCAGACACCAAAACAAATCACCAAGTTTTAAAATACCAAAACAAATCATCAAGATTTCAGACACCAATCATCAAGATGTTAGTCACCAAAACAAACTTAATCTATCTCATGTGGCCTCAATTGAAACGTTTTCCCCTTCAATGACTTTGGTAAACAATCATTGTAATCTGAATATAGATAGCTACTGCAGTTACAAATACTGTACAGGTTAAAATCATGGGATGAGAGCAGTCCTTTAGATTAGAATATTCATTCAGGTAAAAGTAGTCCTACAGATTAAAGTAGTCCTTTAGGAAGTAGTAGTCCTTTATTAGGTCAGAGTAGTCCTTTAGATTAAAATAATCCTTTATATTAGGGTAGTCCTTTAGGTTAGATTAGTCCTTTAGATCAGGCCTGCGCAACATATGGCCCACAGACAATATGCGGCCCGCCAGCACCCACTTTGCAGCCAGCGAAGTAACGAAATAATCTTTATTCTTATTATTTTCATAATCTTTCTCTCCCGTCCAATTTTCTGTCAGCCTGCACAAGTCTTGTCCTATTTTCTTTTGGCCAGCACCAGTTTTTTATTAAGTATTAAGGACCACTCAACATTTTGAGTTGTGCAGGCATGCTTTAGATTAATGTAGTCCTTTAGATTAGACTAGTCCTTAAGATTAAAGTAGTCTTTTTTAGGCAGAATAATCCTTAAGATCAAAGTAGTCCTTTTGATTAAAGTAGTATTTAGATCAAAGTAGTCCTTAAGTTTAGAACAGTCCTTTTGATCAAAGTAGTCCTTAAGTTTAGAGCAGTTTAAAGTAGTCATTTGATTAGAAAGTCCTTTATAGCTGTTACGTACCGCCAAGCTTTTGAAAATTTAATCTGTTTAAAGATTTGGCTCATAGAATGAACAAGAGGCAACAAAGGACTGAAAACCAGTTTACAAAGAAAAACAATACCAACGCTAGTGATACTAAAAAATTCAATTTATTTATACTATGAAATTTCTATAAAAAATAAAAATTCAAATAGCCAGAAATAAACACCATAAAAATGTATCTATTTACAGAAAGCCAAGTGAAAAGGTACACTCCTAAAAAAATACAAATATTAGTTTACACACACGCATATAAGGAGTACAATATTACAATTGTATAACGTCTGGTATGTTAGGAAATGTAGCAAAAATCCCTCTCTCACTGGGTAGGAAAGGTGCTGTAGTATATGAAAGGATTAAATCAGAACCATCTAGTAAAGAAATTCTAGAAGTTGCATCACCTGATACCATGATTTAGAACAAATAGAGCACATTCGAACGTAAGCAACCTTTTCCCAATCAAGGAAGGGGTGGGTAAGGAGTAGGACAGCACATTTACTCTGTGACTTCAGTATCAAGGCAAAGCAAAAGGGAGACAAGTGGTAGTAGCTACAAAAAACTACACACATGCTTTAACAATAGCCCTTAATCTGTAGTCCTTTCGATTAAAGTCTTTTAGATTAAGTTCTTTATGTTAGAGTAGTCCTTAAGATTATAGTCCATATAATGCTTAAAGCTTACATCTAAAAGCTACATCCTCAAATCTTGTCAGCTTTGTCTTCCTTTCAGTAGCTTGTATCTTATTATGTCTATCATTTTTTAACCATAATAATTTGTTGTTTCCACAGAGAGGATGGCCTGTCCAGTCAGGTCATTATACAGATGGATGGTAACAAGACCAGGATTACCAATCCAAAGGTCAGTGTTTTATTTTTTATTTTTTAAACTCTTTAGTGAACCATTTCAGTATTTCTTATTACTTCATGGATCATTCATGATAATATTTATTGTGAGTTAAAAGTAGGGGCTATCTTTATTGAAATTGGTCAGTACGAATGGTCTTGATTTGGATTGGTCAGTCGAAGTTACCTCATCATGAAAGGTTATTGGACCTAATATTAATTGTGATTGGTCAGTAAGAGTTAGCTTTGTTGTCATTGGTCAGTAGGAGCTATCTTTATTGTGATTGGTCAGTAGGAGTTATCTTTATTGTGATTAGTCGTTGGGGATAATATGTTATTGCACATATCATATGTGGAGTAGCCAACTGTCTTAAGTGTTACATGACATGTGGAGTAGCCAGTGGTCACTAGGTTAATTTTGTAATAATAAATGTTTTAAATAATCCATCTTTCTTTACCATCTTATAAAAAAATGTTTTATTTATTTCTATTTGGATTATCCCTGTAAAATACAAAATTAGAAGCCATCTTGCTTGAGATTGTGAGACCATCACATATTTATAGATAGAAGCTGACAATACGTTTCTATTATAGGACAATTCGGATGGGGAGACCATTACATATTAATAGAAGCGGGCAATAAATTTCTATTATAGGACCATTTTGAATAGGGAGATCGTCACATATTTATACATTTCTGTCATGTGGCAATAATAAATTTGACCCACTTTTCATGTAACATACAAATAAATTGTGTCACATGTCAATCTATGTTACACAGGTACCTGACCACGGGATTGAAGGAGATTCTGGTCGAGAGTTTCTCAAGGTCAGAGAGTTTACATTTGACCATTCCTTCTGGTCAGTGGATGAGAGAGATGGACATTTTGTTTCACAAGAAAAGGTAGATTTAACCCTTGTTCCAATCAAGAAAATTTAGCTGGACTAGTATGTCAAATATTGGATATAAAAAAAAAAATTATTGAAATCTTACCTTGACCCTTGACACAGGTTTGACTTAAAAATATGCTGGGTGATCCATAAGATTAGTGGAAAAGGTAAAGGTTTCTTTATGACCCCACACTCCTATCTTTAAAAAAAAAAAAAAAAAAAGACTTTTTTTTTGAGAAAAAAAATAAAAAAAAAAAAAAAAAAATTAAAAAAATGCTGGGTGATCCATAAAATTAGTGGAAAAGGTAAAGGTTTCTTTATGACCCCACACTCCTATTTTTAAAAAAAAAAAAAAAAAAGACTATTTTTTTGGGAACATGATTTTTAAAGAAGAATCTGAATACCCATTTTTTATGTCTGTCAAACCTTTTGTTTTATTGAAATAGGTATCTTAAAAAAAAATATTTAATACCAGTTTTCATATCTGTAACATCATCTTTTGAGCTGTTAGTATCTTCATTAGGAAAAAAAATATATCTTCTCCTTTTTTACCCCATTGAAGTCAGGATTTTTTAAAGTCCTTTCTGGGTGCTTTCATGTGTCTAGGTTAAACTTTTTTTATGCTGGGCCTTAAAGAGTCGGACAAATTCTTTTTCTGACAGCGTTTACAAATTGTTCAATACCGGTACGTGTAAAAAAACATCAAGCATGATCGCAGTTCGCTAAATGGCTACAAATGCCTGATAAAAAATTAATATTTTCTAGTAACTCTGTTCTCTGCCACTGTACAGGTTTTTGCAAGTCTGGGCGAAGACGTCGTCCAGTCAGCGTTTGATGGTTACAACATTTGCATATTTGCCTACGGCCAAACTGGGTCGGGCAAAACACACAGTATGATGGGATCTGAGGTCAGTCAGTTGAGCATAACATTGAAATGAACGTTAACTACAAAATAAGTGTAACTGCAAATGAACAGAACAATATGAATGTTGTACAATATGAAATCTTTGTTTAATATGTCGGTTCTAAACCTTCTTTATGCCGCGAGCCTTTAATACAGTTCCTTGCGTGTTTTACGAAGGTCGTAGGTCAGGTTAAGAACTGCTGGTTTAATAGAACTTAAGAGTTGTGTTGGTTGACAAGTTCTATTGTCTCTAAACTACTCTTGATCTTCTCTTACACAGGATGACCCGGGCTTGATTCCTAGATATTGTAACGTAAGTCAAATAATTACTGGATCTTTACATGGTAGTTTTTAAAAATCATGAATTATTTAAAATAGATGAAGAAACTCTGAAGAAATGCAGTCGTGGTTTTTGGTCAGTGAGATAAGAAAAAAAAAGTTTCTGTGAAGTTTTTTAGCATTTATTCTTTGGTGCTTAACTCAGAGACTTTGGAGGAAACTCAAAGGAAATACCGGTAATACAATAGTTCCTCTTATAGTATAGGAAAATAGGGCATCTAATGATTGGGCACAATACGTCATCCACTGACAGGACAATAGGTCTTCTGGTGATATAGGACCATAGGTCATCTATTGGTATAGTACAATACTTCCTCTATTAGTATAAGTCAACAAGTCATCATCTAGTATAGGTTCTCTAGTGGTAGAGGTCAATAGGTCCTCTAGCAGCAAAGGCCTATAGGTCCTCTAGTGGTATAAAACAATAGGTCATCTAGTGTTATATGTCAATAGTTTCTCTATAGGTCCTCTAACATATATCGTCCATGTTCTCTTTCCAAGGCTCTGTTCTCCAGGTTAAGTGACAACAGTTCATCTTATCAAATACATGTCAGGTAAGAACTGTCTTAACATTCATCTTATCAAATACATGTCAGCAGACTGATAGATCTAATAAAAGGTCTGTATCACACCTGTTTACCACATCTATTCGTAGTAAAAAAAAAACAACAACAGGATTTTGTCCCACAGAAACCTTTGTGCATTTCAATTGCACTATTTCAATGGCTTTTTTTTGAGAAATCAATCAGATCTGCTAGTTAGTGCATTTTTACAGAGACAGCAGTATTTCAAATTGCACCATTTTCAGGCGGTAGTAGATTAATTGTATAACAACTGCTATAGTCGACATCTGTTTGATTAAATGTTTGACTTCTTCCCCCAGCTACTTGGAGATATCTGTTTGGTCAAATGTTTGACTTCCCCAACTGCTTGGAGACATCTGTTTGATTAAATGTTTGACTTCTTCCCCCAGCTACTTGGAGATATCTGTTTGATCAAATTTTTGACTTCCCCAGCTGCTTGGAGACATCTTTTTGATTAAATGTTTGACTTCTTCCCCCAGCTACTTGGAGATTTACAATGAAAAAGTCAGAGACCTGCTAAAAAATGCCAACACGAATCAGATGAAATCATCCCACAACTTGCGAGTCAGGGAACATCCACGAGATGGTCCTTATGTACAAGGTACGTACTGCATGAAATAATTTGTACACATTATAGAACTCTGTGTTTTCAAACAGTTTATAGACGGTCTGTAGAAATGGTTGACAATCAATTCAAACATTAGCTATTCAACTGCTTCAGTTCTGATAACCTCAAGCTATGAATAAATTTGTAAGCCCACTCTGTGTAGTATTACATATGTGCTTTGAATAACATGATTTAAGTCATTACTGTCACCAAAGGACTTCATAGATGGCTGATTCCTTGGCTAGAGAAATACTTTAGATGTCTTGTGTTTAAATTGTCTGAATGGTAAAATGTTGCCTTGGTTTAAATATGTATTCATTTATTTATTGAAAATTAGTATGTACAGTGTAATAAAAAAACATTTACATTTATCTGGATAAATAAAGAATCTTATCTTATCTTATTACTTGGTTGGGCTGTATGGTTTGTGTTTGTAAAAGTTACATCGGAGCATTTAAATGAAACCCTAGCGTCAGTGTCATTGTTAGAGAGTTGTGCCACGTTTCAGATCTGTCCAAGCATTCGGTCGTCAGCTACGATGCCCTGGCCGCTCTCATGATGAAAGGCAACAGCAACAGGACGACGGCTTCCACCAACATGAATGACGTCAGCAGCAGATCGCATGCCATCTTCACCATCACATTCACACAGGTACCTTTGACACATGTACACTGGTAGCTTTGACAATCACACGGGTAACTTTGACGTATACACAATGGCGACCATAACATTTACTCGGGTGACTTTGACATTTACACAGGTGACTATGACATTCAAACTGGTAACTATGACCTCCATAAAGGTGGCTATGACATTTACACATGTGACCATGACATTTACACATCTGACCATGACATCCACAGAGGTAACTACAACACCCACATCGGAAGCTATGACATCCTCACAGGTGACGATGAGATTTTATTTTTTTGTGTCAAATGATGAAGGTCAGACATCTTATTTAATTTTTTAAAAATTAGTAACTGGGAAATTTACAACATTGAAAAGTTAAATGTTTATAACTTCTTCGCAGGCCAGATTTCTCGATGGTTTGCCAAGTGAAAGACAAAGTAAGATAAACTTGGTCGATTTAGCTGGAAGGTTAGTCATTGGATTGTCTGTCTTGTCAGTCATTATGTTGTCTTTCTTGTCAGTCATTGGATTGTCTTGTCAGTCATTGGATTGTCCTGTCAGTCTTTGGGTTGTCTTGTCAATCACGTTAGACTTGTTTTCTTTATAAAAAATGCAATATTTAGTAGATGAATCGGAGCAATTACTCTCTTTGTGATAAAATTTTGTACTCATTGATAAGGAGATGTTTGTGGAGCTGCAGCATCTCAGTGTTCTCCCATTCTTCAATTGTCCAAACTTTTGTTTTTAATAATCTCTGCAGTGAGCGAGCTGATGCGTCAGGGGCTACAGGTCAAAGGTTAAAAGAAGGAGGAAGCATAAACAAGTCCCTTGTTAGTCTTGGCAACGTCATATCTTTGCTTGGTAAGTCAAGACACATTTTTTTTCATCAGAGTGTTTTCCAGACCTGCGGTGTAATGCTAATATTGTGTATCAAACAAGAGGTAGTAGTTTCCAATTAGTAATTAGCTCAGAGGAAGGTAGGAATCCTAATATTTGTTTCATTGGGCAAACCAGTTATTGTTTCTCTGAATCTGATTTTATACCAGTAATTTGTTTCTACGAAGCATTTATACCTGTTTTGCATAGCCAGATCAGATTGAAATATTAATTTATAATTTCGAAGGCATCAGTTGATATTTTACCAGATTGTAATTTGCATTTATCAATTTTTAGACCTGAAAAAGCCAATTTTTTAATATTATATTCCACATTTTATTGTCAAGCATGTGATAGTTACCTAATGCATGCAGATCATGTATTGTAAAATCTATATTTATTACCAGCTATCAGACTGCGTTAGTGCAATTTACTTTTAAGATAAATTATTGATTGTTACCTGTCACTCAAGCAGAGTACACACTTTAAAAGAAAAAAAAAAGCTATCTTGTGTTTCAATCTAATAATCTGCAGTCATCTGTTTAAAATGACAGTCTTGAAAAAAATTGCATCCTCCAAGTCTCTCAGCGTCGTTTTACTTTGATCCAGAGTGCAACACTATCAGTCACGAGAAGCGCCTCAATATTTTATAGGTCTACATTATAATTTATGTTTAATGTTTTTAAAGTCTTATAACATTTATTATTGTTAAAATCTGGATTTTAATAAAAATGATAACATTCTTGAACAAAAATCTTAATAACAAAATTTGATTACCGTTCGGTAATCAACAACCAGTTATCGGTTTCTAAATTAATACCAATCATTTAGCATATTAAGGTGGAAGTGAGTAAAATAAGAGTTAACACTGAGGGAAAAACCTCATCAATGAGACAGCACCTAACTAAGCTATCAAGAACCTAAATTTCAGTTTTGTAATCGCCGCAGGAATAAATATAGAATTAAAACACCAATATTTATTATCTATGATAATTATGGCTTAGATAATTTAGTTGTAATCTATTGATATAATTCATCTTTAAAATTTTGAGGCATTATATTGATCTAGCTCAGCCTTTCCTAAATACTGGGCCACAAAATTAAAATTACCGAATCTGCAAAAGAAGAAAAAGAAAGGTTGGGAAACGCTGATCTAGCTGAATAATCTGATTTCAATTTTATTAGCTGAGCGATCGGAGAATGGCAGCAAGGGCAAGCACTCCTTCATCCCATACAGAGATTCTGTGTTAACTTGGCTTCTTAAAGACAGTCTGGGCGGCAATGCAAAGACAATCATGATTGCAAGTGAGTCATAGGCAGAACTGTTTCTAAAGCTTTTATATTCTGTAACTAATCTGTCTATTCTGATACAGGCTTGAAAACTAGACACCAGATTACAGGGTTTAAAACTAGACACCAGATTACAGGGTTTAAAACTAGACACCAGATTACAGGGTTTAAAACTAGACACCAGATTACAGGGTTTAAAACTAGACACCAAATTACAGGCCTTAAAACTAGACTAATTTTTCTGTTGTATGTTTCTGATGTATGACTCTGATGTTGGTCGCAGATGTATTTTTCTGATGTAGTGTTGACTTATACAAACATCGAAATGTGGTACTGTGAAAATGTAGAAACATCTGATTTGTCTTTTACAGCCATATCACCAGCAGATGTTAACTACGGAGAAACCTTAAGTACACTGCGTTATGCTAACAGGGCCAAAAATATCATCAACAGACCTACTGTAAATGAGGTCAGTCCCACTAATAGTCAAAGATGTGTGTTACATCAGGTGGTCTTTTTTAGCATAGACCATATCATGTGGTTTTTGTACTGTCTTTCCTATGGAGGCTTTGAATAGTTAGAAAATAATATTCTGCTTAAGACAGATAATGTTCCTACGGCAGGAACATCTGTCATTCAGAGAATTAATTATTAAGTTGGACTCTTGAGCTTAGACATCAGTTTCTGACGGTTTGTTGCTGAGACTCAGAAAGTGATCCCAAAAAAAAAAAAAAAAATATCCTCAGATTTATGTGATACTCTGTTGTTTGACTTTATTGAGATTTCAAAGTCGGTATAGTGATGATACCCAACATTATCTGTATTTGACTTGAGACTTAAGTTACGCCCATTATGAAAAGTTTATTGGGCACAGTGAACAGCAGCCGACCAAGATGCACATTGTATTTATCTGCCATCTAAATAACTGCCGGCATTGAAGAGATGTATTTATTTACTGTTTGAGGCGGGGCAGAGGGGGATATTGCTTTACTCATCTTTGTGTGACCTGCGATCTTCTGAATTAATTTTACAATGGGGGAAATATATGTTGTATTTGTTGGGACTTTTTCTGTGTGCTTGTACTTGTGGAAGGATGATTAATTCCCTTTGAACCCATTTCAGGACGCAAATGTCAAACTGATAAGAGAGCTGAGAGAAGAAATAGCGAGACTCCGATCATTGTTGGAAGGCAGCGGAGTAAGTCATCGGGGCAAGATTTGTGGGGAAACTCTAAATACAATATATATATATATATATATATATATATATATAAATACTTTGAAAGTAACGAATTCCTAAACTGAAATATAATTTATTGATATGTCATGATGCCTCAGGTGTATGGTTTTAATTAAATCCAAGGTGATCTTTGTTTCTATCAATAAAATCTTTTTTTTAAAGTTTACATTTACTATAATCATTTATCTTATATCCAAGGATGCGTCACCTCGGGTTCAAGAAAAACTTCATGAAAATGAAGCAAGGGTACGTTTGTTGGCCTGTTTTATGTAATGTCATGTGTATGTAATTTAAAAAAATTGTTGATGGGAACCAGTTTTAGTTGTACATAATATTTGGTTCAGGAATTATCTTCATCTGATGAATAGAACAATTTTTTGTGTGGGTTTTTTGGAGACAATTCACTTTCTATTTTCAACAGATTAAAGTATTAACTGAGGAGTGGGCGGAGAAATGGAACGAGTCGGCCAGTTTAATCAAGGAGAAAAATCTGGCGCTGCGGAAGGAGGGAGTTGGCGTGGTGCTGGACTCGGCCCTTCCACATTTGATTGGCATCGATGGAGATGTTCTCAGTACTGGGATCAAGCTCTTTCACCTGAAGGTAACAAAAAAAATGCAGCTAAGTGCATTAATGGCTGTGTCATTCAATGAGTTTAGCATTATGTAACCAAGCCCCCAGGTGAAGGGGAACAACTCCGCATGTAACCTCTGCCCAGCCAAATTGGGAACGACTACACATGTAACCTAGGCCCAGCCAAAGGGGAACAACTACAGATGTAACCTAGCGCGCCCCCCTCTTCCCCCCCCCCTCATACCAAAGGGGAACAACTCAGCATTTACATAAGACACCCCCCCCCGCGTGCCCAAGGGGAACAACTCCACATGTAACTTAGGACGTTTTAAAAATTTGACCACCCCCCCGCGTGCCCAAGGGGAACAACTCCACATGTAACTTAGGACGTTTTAAAAATTTGACCAAGCCCAAAATATTTGGCATTTAACGTAGATGGGTTTAGAATTTACAAAAAATACTAACAAGAAATTCTTTTTTTGGGGTTATAATTACATGCAATAAAGGGGTTGCATTCATCACTGGTGGCTTAATGTGACACATTACATGATTTTCTATAGTTGATGGTGTGCATCCTTGACTGTCAAACTGCTTTAAAATGGTGTGCATCCTTGACTGTCAAACTGCTTTAAAGTACTCTACTCATCATAGTCCAACAGTACTCTACTCATTATCATAATCACAAAGTACTCTACTCATTATCATAATCACAAGGTACTCTACTCATCATCATAATCTTAAAAAAAATAAGTAAAGCCACTTAAAATAATCAATGCTCCTCGCCTGATCAATAAAAATATTTCGAGTAAATTCTCTTGTTCTTGCATCCTGTGAGACTTTCATTTGAATGGCTCTCTAGAGAGCTACGTGTGGGCATCGTGTTGGGTAGCTGGAACAGGCACTCACATGTTTGGATGAATGGCAGATAAGTTTTGGAGTTATGGGATGGAATACACATTTCAACTGGTCAGTCTGACCATTCTAATTGACCATTCTTTTTTGCACATCACATCATGAAGTACAATACTGCTTAAGATCCCACATTTGGATAACATAATTTTATTTTCCACTTACTTTTCAGGAAGGCATCACAAAAATTGGATCAGAAGATTCAGACGAGCCACAAGACATAAGTAGGTCACTCTTTTGACTTCTGCTATTCATAGCCATATCATTCACAGATAGTGGCAACCATTCATTACGCGCCATTTGACCGATATTTGTGCTCGAACTAAACTCCTTAAAGAAGATTAAATTCTAGAGAAAAGAGTTTAATACTAGTTCATTTATTTAGTGTTGCATCGTTCGGTTCCTCTGAAAAGATTTGTATGCCAGGCAATGCCTCCCGAATTATTACCAGGGAAGTTCTGGCATTGGAGTCATAAGTTGAACAATTAAGAATAAAATCATGGGGTGCCCATTAAAAATTGCTGACAGGGATAAAAAAAAAAAAAGTTGTTCAGTTAGACATCTCAAAAAATTATGTAACTCAATTTCTAGATACATTCAACAATACTCATTAGTCAGTATGTTCATTCTCCATCAGCACTATTCCCCAGTCGTAGGTTTTCTTAAGATTGTAGTTGTAATCAGGTATGAACAAACCCAAAATTTGGAGAAAAAAATTATTAATTTAAAAAAAATATGGGTATTACTGCAGATTTGTACACACTGGCCGAGCATATATAGGGGCTTGACATTTGGCATAACTCAGTACTAGTTTAGCACATTACTAGTAAAGCCCAATAATAGTGAAGCACATGACTTGTGTAGCACAATACTAGTATAGCACATTACTAGTATAGCACATTATTAGTATAGCACAGTACTAGTATAGCACAATACTAATATTGCACAGTACTAGTCTAGCACATTACTAGTATACACAATACTAGCCTAGCACATTAATAGTGTAGCACACTAGTTGTCTGTACATCAGTTGAGGAGCTGGGGGTAGGTAGGTACAATGAAAATATTTGATTTCATCACAGATTTTGAGATCCATTGAGGATTTGTCAAAGAAAGTATTGGTCAAGGATAAAAAAAAAAAAATTAAAAAACTCCTTTAAATAGTAATGACCAATGAAATGATCCAAAGTTTGATTTGTCTTTAGTCATGTGACACATTACAATACATTGGTTTATCATTCTCAGCAATCTGTGGCCAAGGGGTGGAGACTGACCACTGTATCATTGAACACAAAGATGGGGTTGTTGTCCTCCACCCAATAGAGGGCGCTCTGTGTGCTATAAATGCACATGTAGTGACAGAACCAACAAAGCTTCAGCAAGGTTTGTGGAAACCTTTTGTTATAATTTATAATAATGTCAATAAACTCACAGCACATCTTATGGTAGCTCCTAAAAATGGATGTTTCACGGCTCCCTTGCTGAATTTAGATTTTCCCCAGGCGCCCTATGTCAAATTCTAAGAGGAACACTTCAAAATAAGGAATACATTTTTATAAAGTAAAGGGAATGGCTTTTATCAAACTTAGTACATGTGAAACCTAATAGACTAAAGATATATTTAAAAGAAGAATTAGTCGTGTTTAAAGGCCGATGGCTACAGTCCTTAAGAAATCATGGCGTAATTTTTCCTTCATCTTCCCCTTGAAAAACAGGAAAAACTGATTTTTGGGGGTTAGGGCTGAAAATTTGATAGCCTGTGTTGTCATCGGCAATGAGTCTATGTGCTACATTTCAGCTCGATAAGATGAAGGGGAGAGGGTCAATCAGCCTTATGAAGATTTTGCCACAAAGAAAAAAAATAAAAGCGAACTTAACATAAAAGATTTAAAGAATACAAAACATGCATGTAGGTCATTAAGGGCCATCACGTAAACATTGTTCGGAGCTTCTGCGAACTGTAATTATTTAAGTGAGTAACTGGTTTGCACCAGATCCGCTACATGTAATATCCTGAAACACTGAATTGGCAGTGGAAAAGAAGTAATGTGTACGTACTGCAGGGTTAGCCCCATTAGAGAATATCTGAACTGACAGCACTCAAATGTTTCTCCACCCCCCCCCCCCCCCCC
>CAXITT010000019.1:2677209-2705128 GCA_964033795.1 Lymnaea stagnalis
ATATACATATATATATATATATATATATATATATATATATATATATATATATATATATATATATATCATTCATTAGCCCCTCCTATTGCAAGAATTCCAATTTGCCTTGTGTTCCTCAGACAAGAATTCCATATTTTTTATGTTTCTGAGGCTAGAATTCCAAACAGTCCTGTGTTTCTCAAACAAGAATTCCATTTTGCCTTGTGTTTCACAGGCAAGAATTCCAAATTGTCTTGTTTTTCTCATACTAGAAATCCAAATTATCATGCGTTTCTCACACTAGAATACACTGGGATACCCATTTGCGTTTTGTCTTTCTTAAATGAATTCCAATTAGCCTTGTGTTTCTCAGAGTAGAATTCCACTTTGTCTTGTGTTTCTCAGAGTAGAATTCCACTTTGTCTTGTGTTTCTCAGAGTAGAATTCCAATTTTTCTTGTGTTTCTCAGAGTAGAATTCCACTTTGTCTTGTGTTTCTCAGAGTAGAATTCCAATTTTTCTTGTGTTTCTCAGAGTAGAATTCCAATTTGTCTTGTGTTTCTCAGGCTAGAAATCATGGAGCTGGAAGAAAAGTATGTCCGCAGAGAAGCGGAGAGACGAGACTTGGAGAAACAAATCCAGTTGGAGCTGGAGGAGAAGAGCAAGAGGTTGCTTCAGTTAGAGGAGGAAATAGAGACAATTAAGAGTAAGGTAAGTGGACTGGTTGGTAAATTGGATGGGTTTTATGTAGACCTTTTTACCCTCAAACTCTTAAAATCGTGCAATATCATTCAATAAATTATCTTAACAGTAAAAAATAAACATACAGTATATATAATGTATACACCTCAAAATCGTACATTGTACACCATAATTGTATGAATAAACAGGTCTGGTTTTATGTCCTCATTGTCATTGGAGAGTTGTTACTATAGAATTTGTTATCCAGACTATTGAAGACTCTCTTATTTCATTACTGCTATGATAGAATCTTTTATATATTGATCCAATAGAACTAGTGTATCTGCTCCTAACATATGATCCCCCCTTTCCCCGTGCTGTTTCTTTTGTTTAGAACAACCCCTACGACAACATTGTTGAAGGTCTACGACAGCTGGACAGACAAGAGGAAGAACTCTTGGAGGATCTGAGAATCTCAAAAGATAATTTACTCAAGGTTTGTTGATTGCTGAGTTAGCTAATGGAATGATTCTAACATGAACGTCCACCTAGCCTCTCACTCAAGTTTGCCACTTGTTTTAGTATTCAAAGTTCTTTAAATTAGGGCAGTGTTATTCTCTGTTGGGAAATAGAAAATATGCTTTAATAAATGTATATATTATAGATAATATGATATGTAATAGATGTTGATCTTATGGTCCTATCCTATAGGAAATAGAAAATGTGACCTGGTTTCCTGACCAGGTGAAAGAAGAAGAATCCATTGCTAATGTCATTGAAGATCTTGGAAGACAAATTACACAGAACTCCGTGGAGAAAGATAAGATAAAAGCCATGCTTGAGGAAAAAAGCAATGAACTGCAGGGAACCAAGTGTCAGGTAAGGCAGAACTTTTTGCCGCCATGGTAAGATTTTGAAATTAAGCTGAATTGAAATTCCTAAATAGTTCAGATTCCCTTGCAGCTAAATGAGAAAGCTCCACGGTGGTTTAGTTTGACTAATTTCTCAATGAGAAGCTCCTAGATGGTTTATTACAATTTATTTACTAAATAATAGTTCGCCTGTGGAAAGTCAACCATGACAATTCTAAACCGTCGGCTGTTTGCTGGGGCTGAACCCATACTCCAAGTGCAGAGTTAACTCTTACTTTTCCGGCTTGTCTTTTGTGTTCTGTCAGCCCCGTGTTGCGTTGAGCCTTTGTGTATGAAAGAACGCCACGAGTCTCGATTCTTTGAGGAATGTTCCCACATGTCCGGGTCAATGTGGAATACTTTCAAAGATGCTTTCAGAGTGTCTTTAAGACATTATTATCGGCAAACTGCCACTTTGGTTTATTCAGCCAGCAAAGCCTGTGCATAGTAATGAGTATCATGTCACAATAACAGGGAAGAAGATTCTCACAGAGGAATACAAAACTATTGCTTGATACAATTTGGATTGGATGAGATCGAAGTACATGAATGGATTGGATTAAAACATGGTAGTTGAAGGAACACTTACCCAAGAATCTACTGTGTGAGAAAACCATTGTTCAATTTATGAAATCTGGTTACAGAGCAGCCCTATCTGATGAGGACCTGCTGAGCCTCAACTAAAGGTCATTGAGTGAGATGAGCACTAGTTTCTTTGTTCTCACCAATGAGAAGAAGATGATAGGGCAAAATTCTGTTATTTTCTACTGTAACAATCATTTAAGTGAAGATGATGTTACTTGTAAAAATATAGATGTAGTGATAATGATCCACACTTTACAAAGCACTAGTGGAAGTCAATTGATTTTGCATCACAAACCATTTATTATTTGTAAATTACACCACATGAAATACATCTCCGAAATTGGAGTAATATATAATTGACGTTGTCTATTTACTTCAAATATGACTTTCACACAGATCTATTGACTAAATAATCCCATGCTATAAGATGTATGGCAAAGAGTCTATATTCAATCCACTTATGCTTCTATTAATTGACTTCCTGTTCCTTCTAACTTATAAAAACAGTATATTATTCCGAAACAAAACTATCATCTAAATATTTGATCTGTGGCATCTACCTAACATTATATATATTTGAAATCTCAATGAAATTAATTTATGTAAGATTAAAATCCAATATTTTACGTCATGACAGATTTTGGTGGGGAAGAAGTGTGTTGCACATATTTTAAATGTTTGTTTTTTTAATAATATAAATTTTGATCCTACATATAGGCCACCTTGATTTAGGCACAAACCATCAGGCCCCTAGATCCCAATAAGACTTGTACCCCAATTTGTTAAAAGTTGCCAACCCCTTGTCTTGTCTAGAACTCTTGAGCGGCCAAAAAAAAAATTAATTGCTGTGTAAAAAAGAAAAAAAAAGGTTTCCCACTCCTGGTTTTGAATTTCAGTTGGAAGCTGGCATTAAGGCAGAGTTAGAGTCCATCACAAGCCTAGAGGAAGAATACAAGAAGGAAGAGCAGCAACTGCTGGCCAACGATGAAAGCTTGCTCCATGAGGTACAAGACCTGGCACTTAGAGAGGCAGACCTCAGGGCACAGCATGAAGAGACTCAGCAACAAAATCAGTCTCACTGGAAGGAAACACTGGAAGATTTGAAAGAGAAAACAGCAAGGATAGAAGAGGCTTGGAATGACCTGGAGGAACATGAAGCCCAGTGCAAACACAAGCTACAGACGGGGTGAGTAGACAGTGGTTACAGGCAGGGTGAGTAGACAGTGGTTACAGACAGGGTGAGTTGACAGGGACTATCCAACAATTTAATCTTATGTCCATGCCAGGAATTATCAAACCGTTAAATCTTATGTCCATCCCAGGGATTATCAAACAATTTAATGTTATGTACGTGCCAGGGATTGTTAAACAGTTAAATCTTATGTCCACACCTGGGATTATCAAACAGTTTAATCTTATGCCCAAGCCAGGAATTATCAAACAGTTTAATCTTATGCCCAAGCCAGGGATTATCAAACAGTTTAATCTTATGTCCATGCTAGGGATTATGCAACAATTTAATGTTCTGTTCATGTCTGAGATTATAAAAAAGTTTAATCTTATGCCCGTGCCAGGGAGTATCAAACAGTTAATGAGAAACTAGATCTGGAAGACGAAGCGCAAGCGCTCCATCAGGCAAGACTGCTGCTGGAGGAGGAGGAAAAATTATTTGGAGAGAGGCAGCAGGAGGAAATGGCGAGAATTGAGAGGGAGATGGAGGCCTGGGAGGTACAAAAGACATCCGAAGTGGAAGCCTTGCGTGCAGCCAGGCAACAGATTCTCTGGCAGAACAGCGAGAGAATTGAAGGCATCGAGAGAGATATTGAGAAGAGGAAAGAAAAAGTGGGGGAAATAAAGAGTTCCGTTGCAGAGGTAAGCTAGTTAGTGTCTGCACTGGCGCCACTGAAATATCATTTAGATAATCTAGTTTGTGTAGTGAATAACATTCAAATATCGTAGAGGTAATCTAGTCAGAGGTAATCTAGTTAGTGTACTCAAATCATTCAAATACCATAGAGGTAATCTAGTTAGTGTACTCAAATCATTCAAATATAGTAGAGGTAATCTAGTTAGTGTACTCAAATCATTCAAATATCATAGAGGTAATCTAGTTAGTGTACTCAAATCATTCAAATATCATAGAGGTAATCTAGTTAATGTACTCAAATCATTCAAATATAGTAGAGGTAATCTAGTTAGTGTACTCAAATCATTCAAATATCATAGAGGTAATCTAGTTAGTGTACTCAAATCATTCAAATATAGTAGAGGTAATCTAGTTAGTGTACTCAAATCATTCAAATATCATAGAGGTAATCTAGTTAGTGTACTCAAATCATTCAAATATCATAGAGGTAATCTAGTTAGTGTACTCAAATCATTCAAATATCATAGAGGTAATCTAGTTAGTGTACTCAAATCATTCAAATATCATAGAGGTAATCTAGTTAGTGTACTCAAATCATTCAAATATAGGAGAGGTAATCTAGTTAGTGTACTCAAATCATTCAAATATCATAGAGGTAATCTAGTTAGTGTACTCAAATCATTCAAATACCATAGAGGTAATCTAGTTAGTGTACTCAAATCATTCAAATATAGTAGAGGTAATCTAGTTAGTGTACTCAAATCATTCAAATATAGTAGAGGTAATCTAGTTAGTGTACTCAAATCATTCAAATATCATAGAGGTAATCTAGTTAGTGTACTCAAATCATTCAAATATAGTAGAGGTAATCTAGTTAGTGTACTCAAATCATTCAAATATAGTAGAGGTAATCTAGTTAGTGTACTCAAATCATTCAAATATCATAGAGGTAATCTAGTTAGTGTACTCAAATCATTCAAATATCATAGAGGTAATCTAGTTAGTGTACTCAAATCATTCAAATATCATAGAGGTAATCTAGTTAGTGTACTCAAATCATTCAAATATAGGAGAGGTAATCTAGTTAGTGTACTCAAATCATTCAAATATCGTAGAGCAAGGAAAGAATGAATTTTTCTGGTTTTGTTTTCCTATAAAGATCAGTTTAGGGTTGGCACAGAAAGGCATAGTTAAGGTTAACACAGAATGGTTTAGAGTTAAGGTTAACACAGAACGGTTTAGAGGTAAGGTTAACACAGATCGGTTTAGAGTTAAAGTTAACACAGAACGGTTTAGAGTTAAGGTTAACACTGAACGGTTTAGAGTTAAGGTTAACACAAATCGGTTTAGAGTTAAGGTTAACACAGAACGGTTTAGAGTTAAGGTTAACACAGAACGGTTTAGAGTGAAGGTTAACACAGACAGAATTAAAATAAAATAAAATATTTTGTTTGTTGCTAAAAGTAAAGATTAATTTGTTGATGATGTAAGTTAATTAGGCTCAGTGGTGACCAGATTTTGTTCCCAAGTGTCAAACACTCAGATGTCCCTTGATGACCATAGTTTCTAACATTACGATGGCCCAAATGACCGTTGAGTATGATAGCACATTATAGCAATCTTATTTATCAAACTTTTCTACAGGTTGAAAATAAGTTGACAAGTGCAACCACTGGACTACAACAAAAACTCAGTCAGCTGGATGGGGAACACGCGGAACTGATAGGGGAACAGCAAGAGATGGAACGAAGAACAGAGGAGAAGGAGAAACAGAGGCGGGAAAAAGTGAGTCCTCCGTTTCCTGTCAGATTTACTGCTAATAACGATTGAATGACTTGAGTGTAAGCATGTACAAGAATTATCCTCCAGCCGAACAATGGACCAATTGCACTGATGTAAATATAGGTCAATTGCACTGACTTAGATGTAGGTCATTTACACTGACTAACATAGGTCAATGACACTGACTTTCTGTTAACTGATCTATATATGTCTGATAACTGATCTACATCTGTCTATTAACTGATCTACATATGTCTGTTAACTGATCTATAAATGTCTGTTAGCTGATCTATAAATGTCTGTTAACTGATTTATATACATCTGTAAACTGATCAATATATGTCTGCTAACTGATCTACATATGTCTATTAACTGATCTACATATGTCTGTTAACTGATCTACATATATCTGTTAACTGATCTACATATGTCTGTTAACTGATCTATATATGTCTGTTAACTGATCTATATATGTCTGTTAACTGATCTATATATGTCTGTAAACTAATCTACATATGTCTGTTAACTGATCTATGTATGTCTGTTAACTGATCTGTGTCAAATTCAATCATTGTTGTTACTCAGATTGAAGAGCTTGAAGTTGAAATTGAGTCCCTGGAGTGTATGTACCAAGTCAACTTAAAGGAAATCCAGCAAGAAAGGTTAAGGTGAGTTGCATACTTGTAGACAGAAAGATGAGTTGCATACCTGTAGACAGAAAGGTGAGTTGTTTACCTGTAGACAGAAAGGTTGAGGTGAGTTGTATCCCTGTAGTGCACATTTTGTAAACACTTTTAAGAGTATACTGTCTATGACTGATGTTCTTATATGGCTGATGTTCGTATATGACTGATATTTGTAAATGACTGATGTTCGTATATGACTGATGGTCGTATATGTTTATGTTTCAGATTAGTTGGTTTACAAGAGGAAGTTTTAAGGAAAAATTCAATCGACACAAGCGACATGAGAGACGTCATGACAAATGCTCAACTCAAGGAACAAAGGGAACAGCTGGAGAAAAGACAGAAGGTAGGAGGGAATGAGAGAAAGGACGTAACTAAGGAGGGACTGTACTGGGAATTTATTAGATGGAATATTTCAATAGTGATAATCTTTATATAAGTAGATGCATCAGGTATGATACGGATGCGTACTGAAGACATCTTTATACAAGTAGTTGCATCAGGTATGATACGGATGCGTACTGAAGACATCTTTATATAAGTAGATGCATCAGGTATGATACGGATGCGTACTGAAGACATCTTTATATAAGTAGATGCATCAGGTATGATACGGATGCGTACTGAAGACATCTTTATATAAGTAGATGCATCAGGTATGATACGGATGCGTACTGAAGACATCTTTATATAAGTAGATGCATCAGGTATGATATGGATGCGTACTGAAGACATCGTTTTATAACTAGTTGCATCAGGTATGATATGGATGCGTACTGAAGACATCGTTTTATAAGTAGTTGCATCAGGTATGATATGGATGCGTACTGAAGACATCATTTTATAAGTAGCTTCCTCAGGTATGATACGGATGCGTACTGAAGACATCTTTATACAAGTAGTTGCATCAGGTATAATACGGATGCATACTGAAGACGTTAAATGAATATCAATTTTTAAAAAAAAATTTGTTTGTCGTTAATCAGGACTTAAAAAAATAATTATCATAAAAGTAAAAGACTTAAAAACGAATTGAGATACAGTACAATGTATATGACTGGTACATACAGTACAATGTATATGACTGGTACATACAGTACAATGTATATGACTGGTACATACAGTACAATGTATATGACTGGTACATACAGTACAATGTATATGACTGGTACATACAGTACAATGTATATGACTGGTACATACAGAACAATGTATATGACTGGTACATACAGTACAATGTACATGACTGGTACATACGTACAATGTATATGACTGGTACATACAGTACAATGTATATGACTGGTACATACAGTACAATGTATATGACTGGTACATACAGTACAATGTATATGACTGGTACATACAGTACAATGTATATGACTGGTACTCCCTTTGCATTTCTTACTGTACCAAACGTTTCCCATAATAGATAACTGCTGCTTAAAATGAAATATGTCGTGGCCTCGTCTTTACAGGCACGTATGATGCTATAAATGTGAATGAACAAGTTTGAGAAAGCGCAGATTTCATTATCGCAGTCTGGCAACTGGATTTAAATTTAGGTCAGGTTCTGGTACCAAACTGTATCAAAATGAGAGCTGCTCTGAACATTCCAAAAATAGATTTCAATGGCTGCTATGATCTTTTAACACTTATTTTAAAAAATTGTGCAAAGTGTTTAATGGACAGGTGTGTTTAATGGCCAGGTCCAGATGTGTTTAACAGCCAGGGCCAGGTGTGTTTAATGGCCAGGTCCAGATGTGTTTAACAGCCAGGGCCAGGTGTGTTTAATGGCCACGTCCAGGTGAACCGCTTATTTGAATTTTAAAAAAAAATTCTCTGACCGCTACCAGGAACTAGAAAATCTCCGCGACAGCCTGGAGTCTGCCACAGTCAAGCTTGAGTCTAAGCAGAGAGACTTTGATGAGGAGAGAGACAGACAGCTGGATCAAATTGAGTTTGAGAAGCTGAAATTGTTGGATATGGAGAGGCAGGATAGGTAAGAAAAATCTAGTGTAAGAGATGCGCCATATGTAGTGTTGTGCAGGACAGTTAAGACAATATGCACCACGTGATGAGATAGTAGTGTGCAGGATAGATACGATATTTACCACATCATGAGATGGTGTGAAGGATAGATATGTACCATATGATGAGATAGTGGTGTGCAGGATGTATAAGATATGTACCATATTATGAGATAGTGATGTGCAGGATAGATATGATATTTAACAAATGGTGAAATATGAACCATGTGGGAGTTGCCTATCACAGAGTTACATTTTAATTTTTGGCCATCATTGAGTTAACATGCTTGTTGTTGGCCATCGCAGGGTTAACAGCCTTGTCGAGCAAGAGGTCAAGTGCCGCCTGTTTGAAGAGAAACTCGAGAGGGACAGACTTCGGAAGTTGGAGAGGGAGAAGGACAAGCAAGATAGAGAGAAAGAAATACAAAGATTGAAGACCATGCACCAGCGGGAAATGAACCAGCTTAGAGCCAAACTTGACAACAGGTTAACTGAACATTTTTAACTTGACTACAGGTTAACTGAACATTTTTAACTTGACCACAGGTTAACTGAACACTTTTAACTTGACCACAGGTTAACTGAACACTTTTAACTTGACCACAGGTTAACTGAACACTTTTAACTTGACCACAGGTTAACTGAACACTTTTAACTTGACAACAGGTTAACTGAACATTTTCAAATAATGCTGCAGCAATATTAGCTCATAAGCATCCTGTATAATCTTTTCACCACTCACCTCTCAACAGCAATAATCTATCAGGCAACTCAAGTAGGGTGACAAGAAGCCAGGTAAACATTTTATTAAAGATTGACTGAGCATCATAAGTATTTTCAGAGGGACAAGTTTAGTTTGGTTTTGTTGATTGTCAATGATGGGATGTACAACATGTGGTTAGTTGTAGATGATGTGATGTACAACATATGGGGTTAGTTGTTGATGATGTGATGTACGACATATGTGGTTAGTTGTTGATGATGTGATGAACAACACATGTGGTTAGTTGTAGATGATGTGATGTACAACATATGGGGCTATTTGTAGATGATGTGATGGAAAACATAGTTGTTGATGATGTGATGTACGACATATGTGGTTATTTGTTGATGATGTGATGTAAAACATATGTGGCTAGTTGAATCAGTTTTGACGTGCAACGTGTGGTTAGTTGTTAGCTGTTTATTTGAACGTAAAAGACCTTTAACCGTTGTAATCTGTAGTATTGGAGATGTTTTCATTTTAAATTCCCATCCCATTTCTCCGCAGTCCTGTGAGACCATGACAATGACCGAAGAAAGGAAAATTCTGGTATGTACCAAATAAATCTCAGCACTAGCTGGTAGATCATTGCAGCACCTGGTTCAAATGGTGTGGATCTATAGATCATCATAATAGCTAGTTACCTGGTTCAAATAGTGTGGATCTATAGATCATCATTAATAGCTAGTTCACCATTAAAGTTAATTAGGACTGCCATCATAAATACCCCAAACGTGGCTTCATATGTTGTAATTTATAATAGCAAATGCGATTTACCCACCGACGAAAAAAATGATTGGGTCATCCGTCCTTCCAATAGCTCCAAGTGCGCATCTGACCCACAAAGTAAGCATCCACTCAACATCTTTTTGTTTGTTGTAATTGTTTCCAGGCCCTGTTCTTCTTCATTTCAATGCATCACAGGCAATCATTGTTTACTCATGTTTACAACTGAAGAACTGAATGATTCTTATATTCGATGATCGCTTTGCTTTTTTTTTTTTTTTAGATTCGCCAACTGACCTTCAGTGAAGGCCCAGTTTTATTGAACATTGAAATCCCGACTTTTGTCTTGAGAGGGAGTGGCAGAGATCTTCACTACGAGTACCTGGTCAAAGTCAGTCGCTAATTCTATGGCTCGATTGTGGTCCATACTTCACTGCATATCTTAATTTTTACCTTTTCCTTATCTTTTAACATTTTTTTCTGTGAATATTTTAAGATGCAATTTTTGGGCTGAAATGAAACATTTTTTTTTTACCACAACTTGTTTATTTTTATCGTCTGAAACAAAGAACACGTCAGCAGACAAGGAATGTTTCAACAAAACAGCCCTGTAGCTTAGTGCATTTGATATTTCAACAAAACAGCCCTGTAGCTTAGTACATTTGATCATTTCAACAAAACAGCCCTGTAGCTTAGTGCATTTGATTATTTCAACAAAACAGCCCTGTAGCTTAGTGCATTTGAATGTTTCAACAAAACAGCCCTGTAGCTTAGTACATTTGATTATTTCAACAAAACAGCCCTGTAGCTTAGTGCATTTGAATATTTCAACAAAACAGCCCTGTAGCTTAGTACATTTGATTATTTCAACAAAACAGCCATGTAGCTTAGTGCATTTGATTATTTCAACAAAACAGCCCTGTAGCTTAGTGCATTTGAATTTTTCAACAAAACAGCCCTGTAGCTTAGTACATTTGAATGTTTCAACAAAACAGCCCTGTAGCTTAGTACATTTGATTATTTCAACAAAACAGCCCTGTAGCTTAGTGCATTTGATTATTTCAACAAAACAGCCCTGTAGCTTAGTGCATTTGAATGTTTCAACAAAACAGCCCTGTAGCTTAGTACATTTGATTATTTCAACAAAACAGCCCTGTAGCTTAGTACATTTGATTATTTCAACAAAACAGCCCTGTAGCTTAGTACATTTGATTATTTCAACAAAAGAGCCCTGTAGCTTAGTACATTTGAATGTTTCAACAAAACAGCCCTGTAGCTTAGTGCATTTGAATATTTCAACAAAACAGCTCTGTAGCTTAGTACATTTGATTATTTCAACAAAACAGCCCTGTAGCTTAGTACATTTGATTATTTCAACAAAATAGCCCTGTAGCTTAGTACATTTGATTATTTCAACAAAACAGCCCTGTAGCTTAGTACATTTGATTATTTCAACAAAACAGCCCTTTAGCTTAGAACATTTAATATTTTTAACAAAAAAGCCCTTCATAGGGATACAAATGTGTTAGAGATTATTTTTTTCCAATTACCAGGTAACCATAGGCGATGAGTCCTGGTACGTCTTTCGGCGCTACAGTCGTTTCAGAGAGATGCACAACGCTCTGAAAAAGAAATACCCGATGGTAGGTTCTTCTTTTACGGCAAGATCTCCATAGCTGGGAAACTTCAGTTGTTATGAAGTAAATACATCTATCTAAATACATAGTGGCTGCTATAGACATGGGCTTCATAAGGTGTGTGCTTATAGAACAAGTTATAAAATTAAGCACATCAATGCAGGGGAAAAAAAATCTGTGCAACTTATTCAGATTTAAAGATTTATAAACTATGAAACGGTCCTATGTTTGACTTTGTATTTTAGTCTTACTTCATAAGGGGGATGTTTATAGAACAAGTCCCGTATGCCTATCAATGTACAAATACAACGCAGTCTCACAGAAGCCTTGATTCCGTGCTGACAGCATTGACTGGGTCTAACAACACCGCCCTTGATGTTAATTTGTTTCAAATTTTAGGAACCATGCCACAATCATGAGATATCAAATATCCTATTCAAATTAATGTGTGATACCATCCCAGAAAATATTTTAAACATTTAAAAAAAAATTGTTTTCTCTTGCCTTGAAAAAAAAACAAAAAAACATCCATACGCTAATGGATTTTGGGAGCCATGCCCGTACTTTTTATATCTGACTTAATGTTATAGTCGGGCGCATTATAATGTGTATGCATTTTATATTTACTGAGCCTTAGTCAGAGCAAGTTTATTTTTTAAAATCCAAGAAATTGATACTTATTGTGAGGAATAGCCCTGTGATAAAATAGGCAAACAAACAAAACAAACAGAATTATGACTGCAATCCTACAGCCCTTATGTTGAGTACCTGGATGTTGTTGAGTTCCTGGATGTTGTTGAGTTCCTGGATGTTGTTGAGTTCCTGGATGTTGAATACCTGGGTATTGAGTACCTGGAAGTGGAGTGCCCAGATGTTGAGTTTCTGGATGTTGTTGAGTTCCTGGATGTTAAATACCTGGGTATTGAGTACCTGGAAGTGGAGTGCCCAGATGTTGAGTACTTGGATGTTGTTGAGTTCTTGGATGTTGTTGAGTTCCTGGATGTTGAATACCTGGGTATTGAGTACCTGGAAGTGGAGTGCCCAGATGTTGAGTTTCTGGATGTTGCGTACCCAGATGCTGAGTACCTGGATGTTGGATACCAGCTGCTTGGTACCTGGATATTATTGAGTACCTGGATATTGTTGAGAAGCTAGGATTTCAATTTTTATGTTCCACAGATAAACCAGTTGGTGTTTCCACCCAGGAGATTTTTTCACAAAAACAAAAAAGTAGCTTCTGAGAGACGGATGCTACTAGAAGTGAGTTCAGTTATAGAATATTTAGACATCTACTAGAAGTGAGTTAAGTTATACAATATTTAGACATCTACTAGAATTGAGTTACGTTATATAATATTTAGACATCTACTAGAAGTGAGTTGATTTTAAGTAACATAATATTTAGACATCTACTAGAAGTGAGTGGATTTTAAGTAATATAATATTTAGTCATCTACTAGAAGTGAGTGGATTTTAATTAATGTAATATTTAGACATCTACTAGAAGTGAGTTGATTTTAAGTCATATATTTAGACATCTACTAGAAGTGAGTTGATTTTAAGTAATATAATATTAAGACATCTACTAGAAATGAGTTGATTTTAAGTAATATAATATTTAGACTTAGAAATCTACTGTAAGAAGTGAGTTGATTTTAAGTAATATAATATTTAGACATCTACTAGAAGTGAGTTGATTTTAAGTAATATAATTTTTAGACATCTACTAGAAGTGAGTTCTTCATAGTTATACTATCCTTTGTTCTATAAGTCTACTCTCTCTATAAACTTTTGTTAAAAAATGTTTTCTTTAGCCTAAGATTGATGTCTTCGAAACATTCATGTTGACATTCCCTATGTCCAGGAATATGTGCGTCATGCCATTGAGTTGTGTATGAGAATCCCTGAGTGTCCACTCCATCCGTCCAAGAACAAGCAGATCAGCAAACAGGTCCTGGTAGATTTTGAGCCCTTTTTCCGCAGAGGACTTTTTGAAACTCCAAGAAACCTGACATCTTAGGGTCTATTTTTAAAAATTTAATATTGTATGACTGACCACTGCGTGCACTGTTTGTGTCACATTTGAATAACTGACCACTGTCCAGGGTTTGTGTCACATGGAATAACTGACCACTGTCCAGGGTTTGTGTCACACTGAATAACTGACCACTGTCCAGGGTTTGTGTCACATGGAATAACTGACCACTGTACATGGTTTGTGTAACACAGTATAGCTGACCAAATGTCCAGTTTTCCATAAATCCATCAATATTTATTTTTTCTGAAATAATTTCACTAATGTCAAAATGGATCCATGCAATCTGCTTCTGTAGTTGATCTATTGCGAAAAGGTTTTTTAGTGAAAACTGCAAGTGTGTTTGAGACTTAGGTTTCTTATCTAACTGTAAGTAAATGATGGGCTATTGCCTGACCCTATTATTTAGTTGTAAGTCATTTCGTTGTCATTTATTAACCATTTTTAGAATTGTTGTATTTTTATTGCTGTCTGGTGTGGATGATGTGTTGGGGCGTTCCCAGGTTATGTGCCATTTACATGGGCGCATATGTGTGTATCATCAAGGTTTGTGTTATCAGAGGCGGCCAACCTAATGTGAAACTTACACTGAAGATGTTATGATGGCCATGAAATGAGTGACCATGTGGTTTTAACTAGTCATGTTTACAACTTTGCTTGCTTGCTTAATTAAAATTCTTATTGTGTTGTGATTTAATAAGATGGGTGCCCTAGTTTCAATCTGGGGCTTTTGGTTTTAGTGATGCCGTGTTCTCTTAAAGAAGAAATGTATATTTTGAGAGCCACTTTATTTATTGGCTGTACATGTTAACTTGAGTTTGAGAAAACTGATAAATGTGATTGACAGGTCCAAGAAATTTTTCAGAAAAAAATTGACACTAGTGGTACCAGAGTTGAAGTTGTACCAGAGTTAAAGTTGTACCAGAGTTGAAGTTGTACCACAAATTTTTGTCTTATCCCATGAGATTTTGGTTTCATCGGAAAGTGTATTTTCGCAAAGAAGAGTCAAACATTAATTTTTTGAATGTAATTCTGTGTGTGTTTCAAGGATGTCAATTTTACTGAACATGAAAGATTTTGTAGCTGTCTTTAAAGCAGATCAAATCATCAAAGATAATAATCACATAGGAGGTGTTGAATTTATCTTTAACGAACAAGGAAAACAGATATTATTTTTAAACTAGACTAGCAGGTGAGAGATTCATCTGAGAAAATTAACATTGCAAGCTATCGCATTATAAAGCTGGAGAAAATACAAATTGCAAGATATCACATTATATTAAGTTGGGAAAATAAATATTGCAAGATATCGCATTATAATGAGCTGTGAAAATTAACGTTGCAAGATATAACATTATAGTAAGTTCAAACTGTAATCTAAAAGGGAATGAATCCAATGTTGACAATTTTTAATTAATACTATTGTAAGTGCACTAAGCTGCAGTCATCTATATTCACACAAGTTTAAGTCATTTAATTCAGTCACCACTATCGACACAACTTTAAACCATTCCTACACCCTCTGTGCCTTAAAAAATATCAGCAATGAATTTTTCCTGCTCAGCTCCTAGGAACCTTTGTGATTGGTCCAAACCATGTTAGATCATATTGTGGTATATTGTATTGCCTGTATTTCTTAACAACCACAAAACATTCTATTGTGAAAGGCAAAGCTTTGTGAATATCTGTTGTGATAATATTTGGGGGTTGTTGCCACACATTTATTTTATCTGTGGGGGTTTATCTCTCCCTCAGTACACATTTGTGAGGGCATCTCTTGCTGTTTACACATTTGTGAGGTCATCTCTTGCTGTTTACACATTTGTGAGGTCATCTCTTGCTGTTTACACATCTATGAGGTAATCTCTTGCTGTGTACACATTTGTAAGGTCATTTCTTGCTTTGTAACTTTTGTTGCGCATCATTTCTAATATGTATAGTTTTGTGTATAGTTTTGTATATATTTTTAAAGACAAACTATTTTTAAGTCTATAATTGTTGGTGGCAAGAGCTTTCTTTATTTAGCAATTGTTATTTATCTTATGAACCAGATATGTGGTGAATGCCTCATCAGATTCAACTTTGAACTTATCATATGCCACATGCTGGATTTTAAAAAAAAAATTTATCAGATGACTTTTTCTGTTAATTTGATGAATTTCTTGCAAGTTTGTTGGATTTAAATTTGGTCTTGATGTTTGTCTGATGTTCCTTCAGATGTTACGTTCAATTTTTTCCCCAAGAACAATGAGATTAAAATATTTATTCGCTTTAAATTTTTTTTACTAAACCACAATTGATTGATTAATTAATTAATAGATCAATGAATAAAATAAATTGATAGGAAAGGATTTAAAGCTTTGTGGGAAAATAATCTCACTCAGTACATAGTCCTGGACATAGGGCAAGAATGATTTGTCTATTTCATTCTGTTGAATGATGGTCAATGCTACTCTATGACAATTGATGATTTGAGAGAAATTGACTTTGAGGTAAGCGTTAGAATGAAGCAGACGGTGTTGTAATGGCATAACTGGCTACTGTCACCATAGCAACAAACAAAACACTACCCGGGGGGAAAAAAATGTTAAAAACAACAATTGTTCAGTCTCGAAACTTGTGCAATAGAAATTCCCAATGAAATCTTTGTGATAATTAGATACATAGTTCTGGTACCAACATATGCAGAGTATTGGTACTGGTAATATGTTACAGGAGTGGAGTTCATGCAGTTGATATAGCAAAGCAACACATGTATTAAAAGTTAAAATTTGTGTATAAACCCCGTTGACACATTTATTGTCAGGTCTTTCAGCTACATGAGAACAAAGCCATGAGCTAACTGTCCAATGGTTACCTGTATACAGGAGAAATGCTTCTAAAAACATATTTAGAATAGGTATTAAAATTAAATACAAATCCCTTTTTCTTTTATAAAATATATTTTGTATTTTTGGATGTGAAACAAAAATTTGCCAGATAAGCCAACAATCTTTAAAATGGCAGGTCAGTTAGAAAAGCTCACACGCTTTTAATTGCATTCCGGCATCTGGCAGTTCATTTAGACAAGCTAAAAGGCTTGTAAGTGAGTGGCCATCTGGCAGGTCAGTTAGAAAGCTAAAGTGAATAGCCTCCTGCCATATCAATTTCCTCTCAGCCAATTCAATGGTAGAAGATGACTTTTTTCTTTCCTTACTAGTTTACTTGGCCTTTGTGTCCATAGAAAAAGATGTTTGGCAGACAAGTTTAGTGTTTTATTTTTGTCTGTTATTAAGTTATCACATCTATGTGCTTCATACTTCCTAGACAAGCCAACTAGGTTTTAATTGGTGCGTGTTAAAGGTCAGATTGAAATTGTATATTAATGTTTGTTTGCCCATTCACATTTTTGTTGCCCTTCAAATAATCTGTCCATCAAATTTTTGTGGGCCTTCAAATAATCTGTCCATCAAATTTTTGTTGGTCTTCAAATAATCTGTCCATCACAAGTCTGTTGGCTCCTGTTTACATTTCTATTGATCATGGCTCAATTTTACATTGACAAGTATTTGATGTGTTTAGCTTATTGAATCTGTGCGACCACTCTTATTTATCGTGGATGATACAACGTGACGGTTTTCATTAATTCCATTTAATGAGCTTCAAACAAGTCAATTAATTAATAAGAAAACCTGGTGCATTAAAAGTTATACAAATCCATTAGTAGCAATATTATTATTAGCAAAGATATTTCATAATTAACATCATCAGTTATTATTTGTTTTTACAAATAATGGTCAAGTTATTTCATTAGAATATGATTTTATTAGAAATATCATTTTAGAACCTTTACCTGACTTCATTTTGTTTTAGCAAAATATGAGTGAAAAGTTTAAATTTGAATGTATTACATTGAGATATTTTGCAGATCACTTTTGTTTATGTAGAGATCACCTTTATTTACAAGATACACTTTTGTTCTAACAGAAATCCACATTTTTATTGAAACAATAAAAGTATTCCTACCTATTGATGTTAATGTATTCTTTTTAATGCTATTTGGAACCTTTGATTTTCAGAAAGATGTGCAATGCTTTAACATTTTGATCAATTCTGTTTAAATTCTGAAATCTTTGAATATATCCTCAATTTAATTTGGAATGTCAGAGAGCGTTTTTGTAAAGTGGTCAATAGGACAGAAGACTTCTGGGTCCTTTATTTTGACATTCCACTGCAACATTCTTTCTGTCATTGAATCAAATTATTGGTTAGGACGCCATATTCCATCATTATCCTCTGTTTAAATTTTTAGCTACAATAATTTAAATTAAAAATCATTTAAAAGTTACTTTGGCTTACAGTTCGGGAACATTTGCTGCTCTTGTGATTTTATCTCTTGATACCTTACTTGACTTGGGTGGACGTCTTGATGACTTACTGACTTGGGTAGACCAAGAGATCAACTCTTATGACTTACTTGACTAGGACTGACCTCCCAGACATCAACTCCTAATAACTTACTAATTTTTGTGTGCAATCTAAAGTAATTTTGTAGTAAAGTGCTTATTCACAACAGTGAATAAAAATTAACTGATTATAACTGTATAAAACATTACTCTAGACATTTTTGAACTGCTGTATTTCATGAATATTTTAACATGAAGCATCTCTATGAGTAATGTGTAATATTTTTTGGGCAATTTTTTTGTCAAAGCTCAGTGTAATTAAGCTAGGATTAAAGGTACGGTACTTTAGACAGCATAAAACTGACAGCGTTATTTCTGACCATATTTTTTTCATTCCCAGTGCAGAGTGTTGTATGGATATTAATTTTTATTGGCAGGAAACATAATGTTCTAGGAGTTCTAGAAAATAAATTGGACACATTTTTTAAAATAAAAAAAAATAATTATGGTGATAAAAAACAGAGAACTTCTGAAGTTAATAGTGCAGATAGTGATAGTCTGTTAGTGTCATGTTACATAATTTAACAATTATTTAAAAATATTTTTGTAGCTGCAAATGGTTTATACTAGTTTTCGGAAGATCTGGAAGGCCATAGTAAGTGTTTCAGCAGGCTGTACATGGTCTACAGGCTGTAGGTTGCCCCCCCCCCCCTCCCCTCCCCGGTTCAGAGGCTGTGCCAAGTTTTTGTTTCATTATTTACAAAGTGCCTCCATCATTTTATACATATTTTTTTTTCTTTTACTCAATTAACTTTTTCTTATGAAAGAAAATGTGTGTGCTTCAACTCTCAATTCTAATGTGGTTGTAGTAAAGCTTTGCTCAATATTTGTATACAACGCACCTAACTTCTGGAGTAGTTCTGTAATAGTGCACTGTTTCTTTCAGTCTTGTACCGTGTCCACTGTGAACTAAAGTGACTTTTCACCACGCTGCCTTTACTCCTAACATTGCTAAATTGATTTCACATGGAATAAGAGAAAAAAAGTTATTTTTGCATTAAAACATTGACCCTGACCAAAAATTCTGTTGTCAATTTATGTTGTGATTAGTTATTTTATATTGCAAAGGACTTGTCTTGAATTTTAAGAAAATTTAAAAATTGTCTTGCTTGCTTTTTGCTTTTAGCCTTGATTTTGACAACTGCTATACGTGGTGCGTTGCCTATGTAAATTAATTAGTTGTTATTTAAAAATTTTCTTTTAACTAATGGTTTTACTTTTAACAGTGTAGTTTAATTTAATTTTTAAAAAGAACCACAGATCTTAGAATTATTTTCTATAAACATTTTAATGCTGTGGTATTTGTAGTTAATTCTTCTTTATTCTTTCCATAAAATCTTATCATTGAGGGCATCTAGAACTATCATTTTATTTTCTTTGAATTAAATTTTGCATCTGCATATCATAAAAGGTTGTTTGTATTTTCCATTATTACTACAATTCCCTGTGTTCAAATTGCAGCACTGTCACTTGAAAGTCATGACAAAAGTAAGTTCCTCAAGGCAATTGTTATAAAGTTTACAACTGGCATATTTTCAAATGTATGCAAATATTAATATTTGATTGTTATTTCTGTATTTTGTGAATTTTGCAACTACAAATGAAAACTAAGATGCACAACTGACATATTTTCATGGTACCATCTCTCACTCTCACGCATGAAGTTGGTTGTCTCCACTAGTTGCTACTCTACAAAGGTAGTAGGAAGAGAGTAAAGGAATGTTAATATTATGTGGAAGATTTAGTTCATCATTACACATTTTGTCAACCTGTCTGTTTGCCAGTAATGTCTAAATACAAACTAAAACTAAAATGTAAATTCTTGAACAGAAATCTGTATTTGAAAAGCAATAGCATTTCACATTATCATAGTTTGGTTTCTATCCATCAGCTCACCGGAAATAATTTTGCATAATGTTTGAATCTTGGTTATGTTGGCTGAATTAATTATACTTAGCTTCTCTTAAGTTTATTTGGGTAACTTAGATTATTTTTGTGATGGAAAACTTTGTTTTTTTGTACAAATGACAGATTAATTATGTTGTGTTTGCGTATAATTGTCAAAATTTCATTGAGATTGACTTAGAGTACCGGTAACAATTTTTAAGGAAGCAAATTTGTTGTTTTTTTTCAGAGAGGCTTTTGAAAATTGCAAAGAGAGCTCAGCGCCCCTACATGTACTGGAAACAAACTTACAGTTTAACACAGAGAATTTAACTTTCACTCACTTGTCCATTTGTACATTTAATTTGTAACAATGGTTGAAGATCAATTGTGTGCATTACTTACTTAATTGAAATAATTAAATAATTTCATGCTTGAACTTGTGATGAATTGAATGATCATAACTGAACATCTTCAACCCTCATTTCTCTCTAATGAGCTGGCAACATTTGGATCTCAATAAAATATGACAAAGTATCTCAAATCTCATTTTTACTTTTACAGCAGCAAGATCATTTTTCCAATGTATCAGAAACAGCTCTGATTTAGCCAACTACACATTCCATTCCAAAAACAACCAAAGCACTCGTATAGGAAAGGAAATGTTCACATAAGAAATAATTGGAAACTCAGAAGATTAATCCCACAGCCGAAACTTATTTATATTGAAAATGATTAACATAAAATGCTTTTTTAATTATTTAAATTCAATCTCAAGTGTTCCCACTTGTTAACTGTTGATTAACAAGACGAACAGGGTTAAAGGTGACTTAAACTGTCCCTATCAACTTGTTAACTCACTGGTACCTGTTTCTTTTCAGGTGAATTTAACAAGCTTACTTTTGCCTCCTGGAAAATTCAGAGAAATGTAACCATGCATTGTCATTAAAACAGCTTCGTGGCTTGCACCGCTACAGCTGTATTCAGCTTGTGCTTTTCTACAAAATGTTGTACTGTTTCCCACCTCCCTTTTATCTCATTGGATGTGGGGGAAATCCCTCCATCATAACACTACAGTTAACATTAGCCAACAGTAAATGCTCACCATAATGTTGACTATACAAGTGAGGCACTTCGACTGAGCTTCGGAGAAGATTGGCTCAGTTGTGAACTCCTCTTGTGTGGGACATTGCTTGTTTATGAAGTCTTGGGAAATACTCGCAAACCAAGCTACTCGCAATCTGATTTAATTAATTAGTACACTGATAGTTTTACTAGCGAAGGGACAGTTTCTAAAACAAATTGCTACCGGTACAAGTAACCTAATATTTATAATGATGTAAGATCTCTATAATGATGGTAAGAGGATTTTTATGATGTAAGGCAAGGTGATCTTTGATTAAGACTCATTAGCATTGAGGTCAATGAAGTGACAAAGAGTGAACAGAACGGGAGAAAAAGCAACATCATTGATATTTTTGTTTATTATTTGTATTATAACAATAATCTTATTTTAAAACACAAAAACATGTTATTTGAAATTTTTTAAAAAGGATATACCCTACCCATTTAATAATGCAATCTTCATTTTAAGATAGGTAGAATAAAATCAACATGACGATGCAGCCACTACTTGATAATGTCAAAGTTATGGTAGAATCAAATCAACATGAAGATGCAGCCACTACTTGATAATGTCAATATTATGGAAGAATCTAATCAACATGAAGATCAAGCAATTACTTGATAATTTAAAAGTTATGGCAGAAGATTTAGCAATATCTCGATGTAAATCTCGATATCTTAATGTAAAAGTGATAGTAGAATCAAATCAACATCCAGCCATTTCTTGATATTCACTACCTCAACTACACATCTATCAGTCCTATTTATTTACGCCCCAGGTCGAGGTCATGTATTCTTGTATAACCTGTTCATGGTCATCAATAATACATAAATATGAAGCCTGACCCAGAACTGTGCGAAAAGCCTATAGTAACAAGGCTACACTACAACCTCTACAGACCTTATATTTATTTATGGACTTGGTAATACTACACTATTGAAACTAACTAAATAAAATAGTTGACAGTCAAGAGAGCTGCACAGATCAATTAATATCACATGACAACATCATGCACAAGACCAATCTTCATTGGTTGATTCCATTAAACATAGATTACCACTGTCTAGTTAAGTTACTAACGTCATAATGTAATCACCAATACCTATACCAACAGACACGAAATTCAAGATAAACTATTGATGTACATTTGACAGAGCTGTATATCAACAGTGGCTTGTCAAGGTGGAGGATTTGTACAATTGCACATAAACAGAGATTGTAGAATACAAGAGAAATAAATATCATCATAATTCCAAGGAGTCATATAAAGAATGGAAAGATCTACAATCTGAGTTAAAAACTTCACATTTTGTAAAACAAATGCAATAAAATATTATCATAGCTATTTACACAGAAAATGAGTAAAAATATCTCAGAAAAATATCAACATGTGTTTAAGCATTAAATAGTCTTTTTTGATGTAAAGAATGTCAATGTAAGACTTGTGGGTTACACCATCAGACATCACCGTTATCTAATGTTTATATTGCAGTATACGACCTGGTCAATCAGTTCAAGTAGGTACAAATAAATGACAAACATCTGTTACATTATTTCATGGAAACAAGAAATTTAAAAAAAAAAATGGTAAACTCACTTTAATGTGTCCAAGTCACATGTACTCAGCATTCTGACAGTCAATGTGTCCAAGTCACATGTACTCAGCATTCCGACAGTCAATCCAAAGAAACTAGTCAAGTGTGCTCAGCATTCTGACAATCAAATGTAACTAGTCAAATGTGCTCAGCATTCTGCTAGTCAAAGGAAACTAGGCGTCTTGTAAGCAGCAGGAAACTGAGATTGAGTGCAAGAGTTCAACAGCAGCAGTTGTAAATTTTTTTGTAAATGTCAAGTTGTAAATTATACATACCGGTAGGAATTACAGTAAACTGGGTACTATCAAGTTGTAAGTTATAGATGGGAACTACTGTTTTTCTGCACAGTCAAGTAGTAAGTTATATATATTTATATTATATATGGGCACTATTTTAGGATAGGTACTCAAAAAGAGGCTAGTAGACCATTGTAAGATATACCTGGACTATAGGCTGATTTGTTCTAGGTTTCAATCAAGCAGAATCTGCCACACTATTGCTCTTGTTTATGTCTATGTATAAATAACATAAATTTTCATCCCCTTAAGTTGATTTGCACACTTGACTATCAAGTCACTTTACATGCAACATTGTCAGCTTGATGGTAACAGCAAACAGGAATCAATAGGAGCTGATAGCATCAATGAACATCAAATTAATACAAAGATATTTGGTCAACATTAAAGCATATCCATGAACCATGACAGACATCCATGGCTGAATTTGGTACAATCTTGATGGAAGATTAGATGCATCTGAGGATTTACAAAAACAAAACTTTTGACATTTGCCTCAAAATGCTTGAACCAAGAAGTATATCAGGGGACATATTCATTGAAATATGGACCTTAAACCAACAGCTTGTTTGAAAGGTGCGAACAAAATGACAGTTAATTGATCTAATTTCATCTACTTGAGGTTCTGGTCTTCATCTGTCAACTTTTATCCATGTGCCAACATTCATGCATTCACATGCCAACGAAATATTTGTCAAAGAATTTGTTCATGCCAATGTTGCAATTAAATAGCACTACAAGCAGCTCCAGCACAAAACAGAAGACTTGAAGATCTGATTTGTCCTCTAGTTGTTCCATCACAATAGGCTGTTTCAGTGCTAGAAAAGTTTAATGTGGTTTAGATTCAGACAACAGAAACATTCACCATCTACATGTATACCAGCACTATGTGTGTATATCATTTAAGTTGAAGATGACCTATTTACTATTATTTCAAATGTCTACAAACAAATGACATCATAAACATTAAGGCCAGGGCAAAACAGGAATCATCTTCGTGATGCCCCATCGCTGCTAGGGGGAGACCGCTGTTGTCCAGTAGGAGAATTGCCCTCAATGGCATTGTGAAGAGCATTGGGTGTCAGCCACTCTTTGGGTATTGCCCTCTCTAGAAATGGTATACAGGAACTGACATAGGCTAAACGGTTGACCCAGCTTGGCAACTCCTTACCACACAGAATCTGTTAAATTGAATTTTAAATACCATAAAGTTTACAAAGGGCTAAAACCTAAATTTATTCTGAGTTATTACAGAAAGTTATATAATAGCAATAAACTACTACATTGCGGTAATGACCAATGTTTTTATTTGAGTTTAAGGTTCAAGCTGAAAACTGATTAAATATTGTATACAATCTTTGACCATGTTTACATACTTAAGATTTAAAAAAATCCCACAAGATTAGAGAGTATACTGGCAATAACGGCTATTAAAATTTCAATACTCAGAAAAGATATTTAATGATTTAAATAACAAATAAATGAATGAATACAGATACAGAAAAAGTAGATACAAATTAATTTCAATTGACCACTAATATTTAGAAAAAAAAAAGGTTTAAATCTAATATGCAATTTAAACAATAAAGCTAAATATGCTAAAAGAACAAAAAAATAGTGTAGCATTGTGCGAAATTGTGGGTTACTGTGTGTATTACATAATTGAGCATTGTGTAGGTGTAGCATCATGCATTGTGTGTTGTATAGAGTTGAGCATTGTGTGTTGTATAGCATCATGTATTGTGTTGTATAGAGTTGAGCATTGTGTGTTGTATAGCATCATGTATTGTGTTGTATAGAGTTGAGCATTGTGTGTTGTATAGAGTTGAGCATTATGTGTTGTATAGAGTTGAGCATTGCGTGTTGTATAGCATCATGTATTGTGTAGTATAGAGTTGAGCATTATGTGTTGTATAGCACTGTGCATTGTGTGTTGTATAGCATCATGCATTGTATGTTGTGTGTGTTTTCTTACACTGTGTGCTGTGTAACATTCTGTGTTTTGTGTGCTGTGTTATTATATTCACCTGAACGAGGGAGGAAGTAAAATGATTGCAGTTCTTATTTAAGAGATGATACTGATCCCCCCGGAACTCCTTTCCTAATTCCTCCGTTATTTTCCTGACATCATCTGGAGTGAAGTCTGTAGAACCCAAGCAGATGGCCTCTCTGTTGAGTATCAGCATCTAGTTAAAGCTCTCAAAAAAATCAGAATCACATTGTCTTTTTTCAGATTTATCCCATCCCCTGTGTTATTTTATTTCTTATTGCTAAGCCTGATCACATTCTCTCCCAGATTTTTTTTAATAATTGAGAAATAACCCAAACAATGGCGGCGGCAATGCCTGAACTTCCCATCTGCTAAACGGCGGCAATACCTGAACTTCCCATCTGCTAAATTTACTTTAATAAACAGGCATTTAAGAAATACACTTTATAAGAATCCCAATTAGTATTAATTTCTGAGAAATGTATGTTGCATGCCTCTTGAACATTGCGTTGCAGCCATGCACACATAAATAGAGAATCATTATTCTAATAAATTACCTACAATTTTCAATAACAATATGCTTTTCAAAGCAAATTACCATAAAAGTGCATACAAATCTGAGGCTGATATGCTAATCAGTGCAACTATAGTTGGAGACCAATACAATGATAAGGACTTTTACAGCATCAGTAAAACTTAATTTAAAATATTTTTTTAAAAATGCTTCCACAAAAATGTATGGATCTATAACAGTGAATCACAACCATTTTGAGTTCAAATTAATAATTTTCAAAACACCTTCCCATCCGTTATTCTTTCTTAATTTGAAAGAAATTTTCTAGAATTAGTATTTAAGAAGTTTCACAAGCCTGAAAATATTATAGTAATAGGTCAAAGAGCAGTAAGTTGAAACTTATTAAAATATCATTTAATATATGAGAACTCTAACAATCACTAAAATATATACTAATATATCTATTTATTCTATACTCTAGCACTTATCATCTAATCTTATTCTGTTATTGACTAATATAGACTAATATTTATACCAATATTTTTAATTGACTAACTTGAATTTGAATTGTTCCCCTAAATCATCTGCATCTCTGGGCTCAATCTCAAACACACCAGACAAGGGCAGGGGATGTCCACCATATGCATATTCTGAAACAATTCATTCCTATCATATATATTTACCTAACACAAGCAGTATTTCAAAAGAGACAATAAAAGAAAAATTAATAAAAATTCAAAATATTAGAAAATAATTAAATTATTTAAATTAATAAATTTCAAATAATATCTTGCCATTTTTTAAAAACTTTTGATTTGTGCATGCACACTGTTTACTGAACTCAAGGTAATAAATATTTAGGGAAGGCATGGTTGAAGCCACAGGAATTTCTTTTAGGGATGATTAATTTAAAATCATCATGGCTCAAAATTCTCAAATATGATATCTACAAAGGTTGTGCAATAAAGCTGTCAAAAAGTATAAATAAAGAAAAAGGTTTGTTAAAACTTGAATTTAGATACAACTATCGAGTCTCTTTTAATTCAAGTGCTAACAAATCTTTTACTTCAGAAATCTGCTTCTTTTTCAGCAACTTAAAAAAAATAGCAGCCTCTGGTCTGGTTAATTTTATACTCTTTGTCTGCTGCAGTTGAAATAATGTTGTCATACATTCCAAGCAGAGTTTCTTTCAGAAATTCCCCGGGGGGTGGGGGGGGGGGGGGGGGGGGGGGGGGGGGGGGGGGGGGCGGGGCACTTGGCTTTCCCCAGAGATATAGCTGAAAGAAACCCTGATTCCAAGTCATACACCTCTTCCTCTTGTCATACACCCCTTGTCTTACATCCTTTGTCTTACATCCCTACCAGTGCCATATACTTGTACGCCAGAATGAAACACTCCAATGCCCAGTGATGTAGTGTATTCATTGATCCAATACTGAAACATCAAGTTTATATTCTTGTTATATAGGCCTACTGTGATAAATATCATCAATTAAACCATAAAGATCAGTAATTAAAATACAGTTGTATTTATTTTAATATATATGTGCAAATATATATTTATATTTATACATATAGGGTCTAGAACCAAGTAAAAATTATTATGAAAATCCCAGTCTTGAGGATTACACACTCACCATATCATAAACATTGAGAATTACTGGTTCACTTGCCATTTTAACTTTTTAACCAGTCCAGTAAGTTTAAACAGATGTGGAGCACAAGCAAGTCACTAATCATACATTTATCATCAAGTATAAAGCTTTATTCTCAGACCCTAATATATGGTCCATCTTGAATGCTGTTGAATAGATGCAAACGTGATAGATTATATATTCTTTATTATGATTTATGTAGACATATAGCAATATTATTGAATATCCTGTATTAGGTTGAACTTGATGAGATGTTCCGTATATAGGGGCCCAAAATTCTGTTTTTTTCTTATATGGGATGTATAAATATAATTCCAAATAAAGACTCCTGCATGGGCATGGGTGATTGGAACGAGATCAAACTTGGTAAAAGTGCAGTTCAGGTGCGTATATTATTTCTGTTTGAATCTCTTATTTTCCCGTGTAAACTTATGTTAATTCTTTATAAAAAGTATTTTAAAAGTTATATACCATCTTTTTATTGGAATAAAAGAACAATTTAACAAATTTTACGAGATAAAAATGTACATTTTTATGAATCTTTCGTGTTTTAAGGAGCCGTTGTGGTAAATCAAGGATAACTCTTCTGTCTTTAAAGATACTTTATAAAAGTTGCCCAATTGGATGAATCTAGTTAAAATAAATGATGTATTTATTTTATAACTTTACTATCAACTATAACCGGAGTTGCCCGGGGCTGCATTCAGAAAAAAACATCTGCTACGTCCTTTTAGTT
>CAXITT010000019.1:2705746-2746113 GCA_964033795.1 Lymnaea stagnalis
CCCCCCCCCACCCTTTCTTTTTTCAGCTTCACACCAGGTCCAGGACAATGATGACGTGTGTGTCCACTGCCTTATTCAGTGATCCACTTCTAATCCTCCCCCCCCCCCCACCCGACCCGACTTCAAAGGACAACCCCTATATTGTGAGCGCTCTGAGAGGAAAAAAAGAAAGGGGGGTGGGGGGGGGGCGTGTGCGTAATGAAAAATCTAGTATTTCATTCTTTTAGTGAACATGCTTACAGTTTGAAAATTTCGTTTAGCATGCTAACTTATAGGTGGCTAAAAATCTGGCATAGGGTGAAAAGAAAAATACAAACAAATGGGGCTGTGTCACTTTGGTTGGGGGATGGTTAAAGACTCTTTAGAGGTAAAATAAAAAGAAAAGATGCGACTTATAATTCAGAATTAGTTAACTATAACTGCCTGTATTTAATTATTAAAGAATACACGTAAGTTTACATGATAAAAAATTTTTAAAATACGAAATGCGTTAAGAAATAATATACGCACCTGAACTGCACTTTTACCATCAAACTTAGTACACATACACTTGATTATCCATATTTAAAAACTGGTACTGAAGGGTAATGAAATCATAATTTTAATTTTTCTTAAAACTAGCCAATATACACGGCGTCACTCGTGATGGCATTCAGAAATGAACATCTTTAAACGCCCTTTAGCTAACATCTAAATTATGGGGCCTGTAAAAAAAACAGGGAAATGGAAAATTGCAATCTGGCCTGAAGGGTGAATTTTTAAAAAACACAATAAAATGGAGAGATTGTTTACACTACAGGCTATGTACCAAAGGGGGCTGTAAAAATCAATAATAACAAAAGTTAGTGCTGTACTATTTAGTGTTAGCGTTAACTAATACTGTTTGGACAAAATTTTATATAAAGAATACACATTAGTTTACACGCGATAATATGAAATTCGATCAAAAATAATATACAATATACGCAAGATTACCATATTTTTAATTTGGGACCAACATTCTGAGGGATGCCGTTGTTTGAAGGTATAGTAAGTCTATAGTCTAATTAAATTCACCAAAACGATATACATATTACCAATTAATCAACTTGACTTAAAATATAATAGCCTAGTCCTAGTACTAAGTAGGCAGTAGGCGTAGGCATTACATTGTAATTGTATGTAAGTGTAAGGCCTACTAAACTTGTATTTAGTATTTATTTAGTTAGTACAAGTTACCAATGACACTAATATTAATTTAACTTGTATTCTAATTATTCTTATATTATTATGGGTAGCCTGGGCCTTGCTTGGCTTGAGAATATCAACTTGTGATTTGTAGTAGTAAGTAGGCTCTACTCTAAGTAACTTAACTAAGTAATTGTGAATTAATATTATCAATTAATAAATAAATAATAATAAGATCAAGTCCAAGTTAAGAATGAAATACAATAAGGCATAAACATAACTCATTGTAAATATCAATTGATTTTTAAAAAATGTGCTCACACTTAACATGCTGTACTCATTGTTCAGATATTGGACCAATGGTTAATATTAAAATATTTACCAAAACTATCTACAGTACACATAACAATAAGTTATAAGGAAGCAGGAAACTGGTAAGTAGTCGATGGGATGCTAAAATCGTCACTTCCTATGAGTCATATTCCCGAAAACGCCGAAAGAAAACGAAAGACCATTTTTAACAATTTGTCATTGTTACTTTTGTAACGTAACACTTTCAACTAAGCACTGATTGAAATTTTAACATATTTTTACCGATGCTCATGTGAACTTGCGTAGTTATAGTTACAGTGGCCAAGTTCACAATTATCATATGCGATGATTAAGGTGGTCATAGTGTAGTCGATTTCGACTGACGAACTATATTTATAGGGTAGCCAAATAAATGAACTTTTAATAAAATTAACTTATGATTAACTCTCAAAATCCTCCAGATAACCAGATTGTGATAAGTTTGCAATTATTCCCCCACCTCCCTCTTTCTTTTCCTTTCTCCCCACAACTCTATAGTCTATAGCTTGTTTTGTTGGGGATTGGGACATGACCAATGTTCCCTCTAAGGTTTGCTGGTTCGTGTGCAAAATCACACAGTTGTATGCAATGTTTTACAGCATCAATTATTTTTTGTGTGCAAAATTTTACAGCCCACAAACACACACTGACATGGAAATTTGCTGCTCGGATACTCAAAACTCCTGCGCAGCGTCTGTGAGTTAGCTGCGCGGCCGCGCAACCGCACAGCTTAAAGGGAACATTGGACATGACCCACTAGAGTACAGTTCTAGAAGGTCGTGGATAGGGCCTACCCGAGAAGCCCATCACGACTATACTATAGTCTATAGTCTATACATTACATCATTTCAAGTACGTTCAAAATCAAATCAATCCTCACCCACAAACAAAATAATTAGATCTCTTTTAATTTATAGCCTATTATATTTTGTGATTTTCTTGAGTGAGGTGCATCAAAGTCAAGGAACGCAGCGGCCGTCAAAACTCTAGCTACTCCATTGGTCTACCAGATCAGGCATTTGTTGTCAATAACATGAAATAAATTTTCTCTTCATAATTCTAAATTTGAACGTTTCATCTTACCCATTAAACAATTTTCAACACGGTAAGCTTAACCATTAGGATAATATATGCCTATTAGAGTCTGCGTCCAAGCCATTTGAAGGAAGTAAGCGTTAAAGCCATGTGAATGAATTGCATTGGCCCAAAATTTGACATGTTTAAAGATCAAGGCTTGAATGACAGATAAACTTTAATGACCTAATGCTCAAAATACTATTTAAATAAGTTGACGATTAGCTTTATTAAACTACCCATATCCTTATTGTAGTCATACGATATTTTTCGCCATAAGTGGTGAGATGTCGTTAATTTTGAAGGATTTTGTGAAATATTTTTTGATACCGTTATGTGTTCCTGAAATTTTGTAAGGTGAAAAATTTCGGCCCATGAGAAATTCATGGTTGTGGGTATTCCAATGAACGTGTTTGGGATATGAAATGGTTTATTGAGATGGCACGTGTTGTTTGTGTTCCGTCGGGAATTCATCGATGCACAACTTAGTTACGCATCGTTAAAAGATAGACGCAGCAAGGTGCAGCCCTGCGTACGGTTTCCTAATGAATGCCCATTCAGATGTCGCGTCTCTCTTACAAAAGGGATATGGCCCTGGATGTTGATTTTCCCAGATTGCTCTCAAAACTTTCATGTTGCCAACTTGACGCCTTGTGAGAGTAAATACCGCTGAAGGCGACGCCTCTGCTGGTTTTAAATTAAAACGTTCTGTTGTACTAAGAATAGCGCTCGCTATTTATTTATGATATTAACTTCTTATATTATTAGTTGTTTTAAATTAGGCCTTTTATAAACACCAGGTTGTCGATTTGCATACAATTTTAGTGTAAGCTGGAATAGTTAAGCCTGAATGATTTTTCATGCGTGTAGGCTACCTTCCAGAATAGGCCTACTATTTGAAATTATTCAGTTATTGGGTTACCTGTTCCGCACGACTGTATTCACGATAGATTTGGAGTGGCAAAGGGACGTCACTGTAAAGCATACCTTCAGGATATAATATTTTGTTTATTTTAATTTTACTCAGCAAAGATTAAGATGCATAGGTCATTTCTGCGAGTGTTTAGAAACGGGGAATTATTGAGATTTAAGTTTCGGGCATCTGTGGCCTTCAATAAGGTATTGTATATTGAATTAGATTCTAATTAAATCAAAAGATTTTAAAATAAAGACATATTAAAAAAAAAAAAAAAACACATAGATTTTTTTCACTGAGTTGGCGTCGGCTTGGGAGTAGTGGGAGAGAATTTTTTTTATTATAGATGTTAAACTTCACGTGTATGAGTATGATATATAAATTAGATTCTAATTAAATAAAAAGATTTTAAAATAAAGAAATATTAAAAAAAAAAAAAAACACATAGATTTTTTTCACTGAGTTGGCGTTGGCTTGGGAGTAGTGGGAGAGAATTTTTTTTATTATAGATGTTAAACTTCACGTGTATGAGTATGATATATTTGATTTATGGTAATCTACCACTTGAGCGTCGGCCAAGAAAAAATCCAGTTGTTCCAGTTGTATAAGCTTCCCTTCCATCTGATACAGTAAGAGAGCCTGGAAGGATATATTTCTCTAAGTTCTAAGTAAGCACTCTGTAACGTGATCATATCTGGTTCTGGCTTTTCAACCAGGAAACAGTGCCCACTCTCCATTTCTATTCCACCCAAAACCCAGTGGCCCTCTCCATTGTACTATTAACAGACATCAATAAAAAAAAAAAAGTTTAAATAGCAATTTTAACCGGAACAACATGATTTTTTTCTTAACTGACACTGAAGTGGTAGACATACAAATACTACTAACCAGACTAGACTACACACATATAGTGACATATTATTTAATAGTGACTAGGTCTAGTTTAGAATTTAGTCTGATTTGTCTGAGTAAAACTGAGTTGAGTGACAAATGCTGATCTATCCAAATCGATTTTTGTGCCTTTACTTCACCTTCTCTATAACAGTGTATATAATTATTATAATACAGTATGAGTATTTTAAGTTGAGAGAAATTAGCATAAATTTGTCTACGAATGAAAGATAGGTAAGATCATTTTAGTCACCATGACTAGACATGAAATAGATTTAAATTAAAAATTGATGCATGTTATAAAGAAGTGCCAATGTTATTTCAATCTGTTTAATTTTAGGTGCTACCGCAAACATATTATTCAACATCAGAGGCAGATAAACCAAATTTCCCAGGCTCAAGATCTGTTTTTGTATCAAAATTAGAATTCATTGATCCAGATAATGCAGAGGGCATTCCAGTTTATCGGACTCTTAATCCAGAAGGACACTTTATTGATCCATCTCAAGATCCGAAGGTTCGTTTATGAGCTTTTTACTAATGCCATCCTGTAGTCCTAAAATGGCAATTACAATTTCAATCTCTTAAAAGTCTAAAAAGTTTTTTTTTTTGCATTGTTTTGCATTATACAAAGTTTATATTTATCAATTTGATTTGCACAACGTAATGTAAAAAAAAAGTCAGATTTGCTATTGCAATTTCATTACAGCAGTATATAATTTCGATGTATCTTTAGCTTGATGAAAATACAATACTTAAGATGTACAAAGATATGACACTACTGAATACAATGGACAGAGTTCTGTACGACTCTCAACGCCAAGGAAGAATCTCTTTTTATATGACAAACTATGGAGAAGAAGGAACTCACATAGGGTCAGCGGCTGCGTTAAATCCACAGGACCTAATTTTTGGCCAATACAGGGAGGCAGGTGAGCAACATCATATGCATGTTAATGAAAATGAAAAGAATTGTATAAAATTCCCTTCAGTATTGATATATTTCCATAGGTGTTTTCATGTGTATTGACACATTTCCATGGGTGTTCTTATATGTTTAGATATATTTCCACAGGTGCTCTGATGTGCATAAATATTTTTCCATAGTCTTCTCATATGTAGTGATATATTTCCAAAGGTGTTCTCATGTGGCGAGGATTCCCCCTGCATCAGTTCATGCATCAGTGTTATGGTAATGCCAAAGACATTGGGAAGGGGAGACAAATGCCGGTGCACTATGGATCAAGGGCTCTAAACTTTGTCACAATTTCTTCAACACTTGCAACTCAGATGCCACAAGGTAAGCTCATTTTTGTGTGTAGATTGTATATGACTAATACTTATTATTTCAGCGTCTGGTGTTTATTAACAAAATCTACTTCACAAGTCTTTTGAGTATAGTTGGAGTAGCTGAGTGGTGGCATTACACATTTACTGAACTTTAAAAGATTGTCAGTAGTTAAAAATATTGTAAAAAATATTTCTAATTATCTGTATAAATAAAAATATAAAAAAAAATAAAGAATTTTAATTCCAGCCTCAGGTTCAGCATATGCTTTTAAGAGGAAACAGAATGGTTTGTGTGTGGTTTGTTACTTTGGCGAGGGAGCAGCATCAGAGGGAGATGCGCATGCAGCATTTAACTTTGCTGCTGTTCTGAGTTGCCCCATCATATTTTTCTGGTGAGTCCTTTCATCTTAGAGCCTAGTAGGTGTAAGTAGGTCAATTCATCATAGTAAAAATATATTCTTGTAGATCATTATGATTCTTATGTGGTTCATTAATACTATTTTTTTTAAAGAAGGTTCTTTTCATTTAGAAATTACAAATATTTGGAACATGATGGTGGGCCATAGTTTGTTGACCCCTGGTAGTAGGCCATAGTCTGTCAACCCCTTGTTATAGGCTGTAGTTTGTTTACCCCTGGCAGTAGGATATGGTTTGTCAACCCCAGGTGATAGGCTGTAGTTTTTTTACCCCTTTGGTAGCCCATAGCTTGTCAACCCCTCGTAGTGGGCTGTAGTTTGTTGACCCCTTGGGGTGGGCCATAGTTTGTTGACCCCTTTCTCACCAAGGAATAAATGTTATGTTAAAAACTGAAGCTTCAAAAGAAGATATAAAAATATTATATTACATATTAACACAATCAGACATACACCAACATTTTATACAGCAATCTGAAAATATTGTTTTGCAATCTTCAGTCGAAACAATGGGTATGCAATATCAACACCTACTAAAGATCAGTACAGAGGAGATGGCATAGGTGAGGCATGCTATAGCTTCTTAAATGTGTTATATAAAAATTCACTAAATTTAAAACCTTGATCTCAACTGTCCATTTATTATATTTTACTGTAAATTAACATTTTCCTGTCTCAGGGGAGTACCATGAGTTTTCTCTGATAAACTCAAACATCATCCCATGTTATTCTCTGATTAACTCAAATATGACCTCATGTTATTCTCTGATAAACTCGAGCATCGGCCCATGTTTTTTGGCATATCCTGATAACAAATTGTGAAAAGCTTTAATTGCAATATAAATTCCATTTGATGTGTAGTATTAATATTAATAATGATCTCTAAATCAGTTTTTCTATGCTTAACTTCAAATGTCTTGTGGTTTACAGCCTCTAGGGCATCAGGTTATGGAATGCTGTGTATTCGTGTAGATGGCAATGATGTGTTTGCTGTTTACAATGCCACCAAGATGGCACGTCAGTTGTGTATTTCCCAGAGTCGTCCAGTTCTGATTGAAGCAATGACATACAGGTAAACTATACTACATGAGAGAAGCAGTGACATAACAGGTCAACTAGGTGACCAAAAAAAAATTGATCACCTTAAATTAAAATTGGCTGTTACATTTCCATCCACCTGCAAATGAAGAGTTCTTGCATTGTTCAAACAACCACCGGCCAATTAATGGTTGATATATTGTTAAAACAATTATGGGCCAGTTAATAGGAGCCAGAATGATCATGGGCCCTCAAAATATAAAAGAAGAAAGTTATTGATACATTGTTAGAACAATTATGGGCCAATTAATAGTTGATACATTGTTAGAATAATTATGGACAAATTAGTACAGGTAATTGATGTTTGGACTAAATAAGCCTTCACACAGCTCTTTATACAAATTTATAGTTTAATAATAAAATTTTTGGCAAAATAGGGCTAGTTTGTGCCTACAGTGTCTTTTTTTTTGGGGCCATTTCATTGAAAAAATCTTACATGTTCAACAGAATTGGCCACCACAGTACTTCAGATGACAGTTCAGCATATAGGTCAGTGGATGAAGTAAGCTACTGGGACAAAACAGATAATCCAATTTCACGATTCCGGCATTACATGGCCAATCAGGGATGGTGGGATGAGGAGAAGGAGAAGCAATGGAAGCTTGACTCTCGGAAAATGGTATGTGTATCTCACTCAAGTGTATGGTATTGATTAATTGATTGAATACTTATATATCGCTAAGTATCCATCCTGTTTTAGCATGCTCACTGTGCTCTCAGTGATGGCGCCCGGGGCATCGCAGGGGTTGTCGGAATGATTCATTGTTTCGATGTTTGCCGCCTGTAGGGGACGCCATCTCCGGGTTTGAATTTAGAGTTTCCTTCTAGGTATGTGTCTCACTACAAAAAATGGTATGTGTCAAGTTAATCATCATAAAATGGTGTGTGTGTCCAATCAATAGTAAAACGCTGTGTGTCAAGTCAAGTTTTTTCTCTACTGCCTCTAGTAAAGTAAGATTGGAGACATACAATTTTAGCTGCTGTATAGCCTAATATTTTAAAAAATACAAGATACATACAGCCAAATATTTAAAAAAAAAAGAAATATAATTGGCCGTCTACCTTAAACAATTTAATCAAGTTAGTGTAATACAATTTTAGTAGTTTTGCTCTGCTGTTTAATATAATCTCAACCAAAAATTATTCTACACCACCTTTGCTTGAAACATATAATTTTTCCCAAATGAATGCAAAAAAATGTTAGAATAAATACTGTATGACCCATAATTATGGCCCTACGTATAATCATAACTAGCTGTTGGTTGCACTCTACTTCCAGGTGATGAAAGCATTTGCAGAAGCCGAGAGTGAGAAGCGTGGCCGCCCTGAGTCCCTGTTTGAGGATGTCTATGATGAGATGCCTGATAACATCAAGAGACAAATGACAGAAATGAAGAATCATGTCAAACTGTATAAAGAGCATTACCCACTAGAGCACTACCAGCCCTTGTCTTGAGCCCTGTCACATATCAAGATTTTTGTTTACATGCTTCATGCACAGCCTAAAGTGCACATTGCTGACCACCTTGCATGTGCCATGCTAGAAATTTAAACAAAATAATTTGTTATTTAATAGCTCTTGCTAACTAAAATCTATAATATAATTTTTGGTGAGGATGTTTTTTGATAAGGACAACAGGCTTTGGAGTCTTTGTTACAATTTGTTATTATAGAATAGGTAGTATTTTACTATCTAATTGATATACATTTATTATTTTAAAATTCAGATTTTATTCTATCCATTGGTTTATTCTGAAAAAGAAAATTGATGGATAAAGGTGATATTTGAGGATCCACGAAATATGTGGGTACCTTCAAGTGACACTGAAGTGAATAGTGGTTTTAAAGCAGCTGTGATGTCATCCAAAGGGCTGGAAGTATAAAAGTCATCCATTTGATCACCATCTTTAGTGGCTGGATCAGTACTTTTAAATAAAGAACTTATTGTTACCGTACATACTGAATAAAACTTTTGGGTTGTCAAGATGGTCATTTCTTTTTCGCTACACCGGTGAAATAGATTTGTGCACATTCATTAGCTTGGCAACACATCACATCTGTGATGGTGAGATGATGCCATGGTTTATCAACATATTTGTGAATATTAACTGGACAACACATTTCAGCTATAAGATATTTACTCAGTGTGTTTAACACTCATTGTTAATGGTTTTTAATAATTCATGTACAACTTATGCAGAGTGGATTTTGTTTGTGGAAATGTTTTTAATTTAATGGATTCTATTTAAACTTATTAAACCAGACAGGATATTCTAAATATTGAATAAACCTTTCATTTTAAAATTGACACCGTGTGTTTCGTTTCACTCATTAAAATGTTGGACAAGAAACTAACACTGGCTAGCAACATGATTTTAGAAAGAAAATTTAATCTATATTCAGTTACAGAAATAATCCACATTTAAAATAAAGAAAAAAAAAATCTATTTTTACATTCAATAAATAAATAATTTATGAAGTATGTTATTGTATATTATAGGTATATGACTAGAGGTTAAATAATAATTTTATATGTGCTAGTGTTAAAAAAAAATTATTACAGTCAAGTATTTAATTAAGTTAAATACATATATCAGAAATAAATACAAAAAAAACATAATTGTAAAGAGATTTGATTTTAAGCATAAAACTTGAGTAGCTATAATACAGTTCAAGTCCATGAAAAGAACTTACATTGCAGTACACTGGAAATCTCACTCTACCGAGAACAACAAAAACAATGCCTTTCTTCTTTCTAGTTAGACTTCGCCTGTCTTTGGTTTAATTAGCATACAGCCATAGCTAATTGATCGGCTCAATTAGCACACAATAGCGAATTGATGGGTTCTGTTACACACAATAAGTTGAGTTTATACAAATGACATTTTCAATATACAGCTTTTTCTACAAAATGAACTAGTTAACAAAAATTATAAATTGTGTAGTCGCAAATTACTAGTAGAATAATCTTTAGGATTTGTATGACATATTCAGACCTGCCAAGAAAAAAAACTGTTGGGGGGTGCACGCAGGGGAGAAGGAGGGGCAAAGGAGGGTTTAAGATCTACATACTAATGCCTTTTTTGTAAATAAAGATATATAAAGTTACCTCCATTGTCTTTGAAGAGTTCACAGAACATGAGAAAAACATCACTGCTTTTACTTTTAGTTGTATGTTTTTTTTGGTTAAAATATGTTTATTAATATGATTGTACCCACCACTTTCAATAGATTTATCCATTTAATCAACTGATTAACAACCAGATTGAAAAACGCGCTGTGGCCGAATTAAATCAAGGTCACATTTTTTTCATTTTAGGTGTATGTACAATTTCAGCTAGTTTTCTTAATTATAAACATATTCTAATGGTTAATACATCATTTTGTAGGTAATTGAAATTGGTATAATATAAGCTGAAAACATTTGTAAAGTTAAGTTTTGTTAGGAAATGATTAAATGTTAAATTAGTATTTTCAATAGAAAAACAATAAAAAATATATTGATGTGCAACTCACGTATACAATTTAAATTTCAAAATCATTTAAAGCCTTTTATTTTGTGGTTTACAAATAGTATATCCAATAATAAGAAAAATGAACCAAAGAACACAGAAATTGAATAATATTTACACTTCCAATCTCTTATATGCCTTAGTAACCCTGTCACTTGTTGCCGCGGTAAACATGTACTATCTTGTAACTAGTTGGGAAAATTAATTAAAACTAATAATTATTTCGTTTTTTAAAACATTCTGCCGATAGCATGCGTTTCGATTATAAACATCCAATCGGTAAATTAAAAACTCGAAGTGAAACGGGAACGGAATAATATAAATATTTGACTCGATTTACTATGATGGTAACATTGGCGCCACCAGCGGCTCGTGGCCATAACAGAACGAACGCCGAGCTGCTCCCAGCGGCTCATGGTAGTTAACCAGTTAAGAAAAGCTTTAACAACAACAAAAAAAAGCCCGACTTATTTTTTAGCATTGTAAAAAGAATGAATCACGATCAGATCAATTGATGATTGATATTTGAAGAATGATTTGGAGATTGCAGTTTGCTTCCATAAAAACAAGGCAGTGTCTACAATATCAAATGAGTAAAACAAAGAAGGATTAAACCTGAAAAAAAGGAACGCAACAAAACAACGAACGTGTCGGCAGGAAGCCTTCGTCAGCGAACAAAACAACAGGAAAAAACAGAATAAAATTAAAATTGAAAAATAACATTTAGCTTAGAAGTAGTATCCAAAGGGCAGGAAAAGAAATGTGACAGAAAGTAATTGGGTGAGAGATTAAATAAGGAAGAGGGAAAGAAAAGAGGAGAAGTAAGTCCACTGCGATAGGCTGGGACGTGGAGCTAGGTTCAAGCTGTGAAAAGAGACATGACATGTCTACAAGCCAGCCGACCGGATAAATAGTGCTGGAGATATTCATCCGGCGGGCATATCATGCTTTATTTAACTTTGCCACTTTTTAACATTTGCTCATTATATATACCAGCAACGGCTCTAATATTTCTTTTTCGTGTAAATGTCCAGACTATCTTTAATTTGTTGAAATGACGTACTGTAAACTCTGATTGACTGTTAGGGGTCACGCAACGAGGTTGACGGCCAAATACCTTGAGCAACTTTGTTACGGCAGTTATGTGACTTGGTCGAATATATAATAGCCGGATGAATAGCTCAAGAACTTATTCACTTATACATCAGGCCGCCGGACATGTAGACACTTTGTAAAACCAAATGCAACACTTCCTGTCGCATCCAATTTAAACACATTTTGTTCGTCGCTTTCGAATTGTTATGAAGGGTAAAAAATTATAATGTTCGGAAAATCTGAATTTTAAGGGCTTTGTCGGAAGGTCGGAACGAGGGGTAAAAAAATCCGTATAATTCGGACAAAATCGGTAGACAAAAATTGGCAGGTCTGCATATTGCATAAATACAGTTCTGTATAGTTTGTAAGTTACTGGTACAATAAAAATTTATAAAACAAGTCGATTAATTAATGTAAAAAAATATTCAAATAGTTCTTCGTGCAACATATTAACTGACTGGAACTCATTGACAACAAATTCACAATATACCAAAGTGATGCAGCAGAATACCAAAGCTGTGTGGTAAAATAAATCATCAAGTTGATGACCAGGAAAACTTAAATCACCAGTTGTCCAAAAAATCAAAACCAGTTGTAGGGATGTCACTGTCTCTTTTCTGAAAGAAACCAGGACAATGTTGTTAGATATTTTTATATATTTTTATACAAAAGTTCAAAAAAAAAGAAAAAAAAAAAAGAAATTAAAATATTAAACTTCAGTTTAAACTTCAGTTTAATTAGCTGAGTGGCTGTCACTGGTCACCAAGAAAAATTTAATAATGATTTGAATTTATTTGACAAATAAAAGTGTCAAGATGGCCATGCACTTGACTTATTCGGGGGGGGGGAGGGGGGGGGAGTGGGGGGGGGGTGGTGGTGGGGTGTTATAACTCTAAGATCAGCTGCCTTGAATTTATTTCACTTGGCTATTTGATCCCAGAATAATTCAAATACACTATCTCCTTGATATGAGGCCCTGTGCCACACTATCGCCTAGATCAGACAATGTGCACCACTATCTTCTGGCAATTTTCTCCTCTACCTCCCGGGTATGAGGCAATGTAGTATATCAGCCACATTGAGAACAGTTAGAATAGCAAGTATTATTATACTATTATTGAACAGCATTTTAGCCACATTAGGAACAGTTAGGATAGCATGTAAATCCAAAATTACCTGAGATTCTGTAGTCACTGTTATATTCCCTCCTTCTAACTCAACTCGCAATATTTCATCCGATTCTAAAGGTGACGCTCTATCGTCTTTTAAGTTTCCAGTTTGTCCAGGGACATTGCCTCCATCCGGACTTGTCATATCAAGCTGTGTCATTGGTTGTCGCCTATGGTGCTGAGGGGACTGAATAAATCAAAACGTATTGAATTTTCTTCTCACGAGACTAAATCATAATATATCTGGATGGTTATAAAATGAGTATAATACATTTTAAGGCTAAAAATTAACAATTTCCTGCTGAATTGATCTTTATTGTCTTTTTTTGTGTGCTGTTCTTGGAAAACAAAACCCACACTTTTTATACCATTAATGTGAAATCTACCTCTAAGCCATCCCGAAAACAAACCAAATGTCAATGCCAACACTGAACACATCAATCTAAGTCAAGAAAAGGGTTTATAATTATCAGAAAAATATCATTTATGGTACTTTCAAGTCATTTTAACCATTATGATTTCTAAAAAAATCCCCTACCTGCATTCCTTTCAAAAGACAGGTGGTATGGTCCGGTGTACTCTCTTCTGACCACTCACTATGAACTGGTGACACCAATGCTGCTGGTGGCGTAGGTTGTAAAGACGATGGACTTGCCTGGATGAGGCAAACACTATCTCCTTGATAAGGAGAGTTGAAGAGTCCATCATCTCCCCGGTCTATGGTCATTGGCACGGGGGCAACAGTGGATGTAGCCGACTTGGATTTCTTGTCTCCAACAAACGATGACCACTCTGACTCCATGACATCATTGCTATATACATTAACACTATCTTTCTCTTCTCCACCAATCAACTTATCTTGACCATGAACAGTATCACTTGTTGACTTCCTGTAACCAGTTTTGCCAAACAGTTTCTTGGGGGAAGGGTACTTTGTGGAACACTCTCTGTTGTCTGATTTTTTCTCAGGAGGAGCCATTGCGTTGGCGTTCCTGCTTTTGGAGTTGGTCTCAAGAGCTTGCTGTGATGATATAGGAATGTCATCACAGCTTTGGTTGAATGCTGGATTAATTTCTTCAAGAAAGTTTCTATTTTTCACATTCCCTAACAGTACTGACACACTAGGTGTTAAGATGATGTCATTTTCTTTCCTTCTATAATCATCTATAATGTCCCGACTCCATGAGTTACTTAAGTCTACAAACTCCAAAGGGGCCTTTTGCAGTTTCTCTTCCTCCAAGTCAGTTTTAATAGATTTGGGTTGTGGCTTTGCGATATTCTCAGTTTCCAAGTCAGCCAAAGTCAAATCTTGCTGGCTCTGAGGAACACCAACAAATCCTTATAAAATAACAGTGTCAGAAAATAAATATGTTGCTTTTTCATTCTAGACTTATTAAACTGAAAAAAAAAGGGGGCTAAAAAATCGTACTTACCCTAGACATCCAAGAGAAAGGCCCAGAATGTTCATCTCTCCAGGTCCAAAGCTGAAAATATTGAGTGAATAGATATGTACTGTACTAATAATAAAGTTATTTTTGTAAAATATGGTTTATGACTCCAGAACACATTTGAAACAAACTATAATATATTTATAGAATTTAAATTAGGCCGACAATTATGACTGATTTTTGTGAGAGTGTTATGTTTTGTGGTCAGGCTGTGTATGGAATTGTTGTTGATCATCGGTGGTCAGAAAGGTCTATTTCTAGCCCCATTTTTATCTGTCCTGTCTGCTGATGACTTCTCTTAGCTGAAATGTTCTTGTCTCATTGTCCTGTTTCTTAATGCAAGCTTCCACACACCTTTTTTTTTAATAGTATACTTTTCGTTAGAAAGTGCCCGGCTACCAGCCTATTGCCGCCGATAAGTATTAGTATTATCATATTAAATTATAAATAAAAATGGCTAATGCAAAGAAGACATGCCATGACGCCATTTGCATGTATTTGTTAAGTTTCTGTTTTGGATTCACTCGCCTTGCTTTTTGTTACTGAGTTAAATTTTACTTAATCGAACGATGACATGTTTTGTAATCAATTTTTTGGGTTGATTAATTATAATTTTAAAATTTCATTGGTTGGGTAATTATAATATTTTAATTTTTCCACCATATTTGGTATTGTATTTTATTCATTTTCGGACATTTTTAAAAATATTTTTTTCGGTAGAACCAGAAATAAAGTGTGTAAAAGTGCATTCTATGAAACTGTAAGTTTGGTTTTCATTATTTATTTATTTTACAATTATGTTTGGTTGTTTTTCTTCATTTTTTTACTTTTCTTGCCACAATGTGTAATTGCAGCTGCACACGTTTTTTTTTTTACTTGAGGCTTTCTGGCTAGTTTTAGCATTTGGGTTAGATTTAGGGTTCAGGTTAGGTTTAGGGATACATTTAGGTTCAGGTTAGGTTTAGGGCTTTAGGATTACATTTAGAGTGAAGGTTAGGTTTAGGGATACATTTAGGGTTAAAGGTTAGGTTTAGTGAATTATTTTGTGTGTGTACTGGCTGAATTACGTGAGGAATAGGAGCGACCACAGGTCGTGACCGCTTCTTGCCAAATATCTAGACAGATACAATAAAATAGCTATGTTCACCACGAAATTTATGTACTGGCAAACATTTTTAAATTAAATTTTAACATTTTATTCCTAATTTTAGCAGAAGCAAGTCAGGTTAATTTTACAAGTCCGCCATATTAGTTGCCGCGACCCGTGAACCCCCTAGCCCTAAAAGATGGCGGCCGAGTGATAGGTCATGGTATTTCTTCTTTGCATTAACTTTCATTAAGTTAACATACTCATACCATTAGTCATTAGTATCATTAGTGGCCATTAGTATTACTTACATCATTTTCAAAATCTACATTGATTTTCTGCCCCGAATTAATGTATAAACGAGGAAATGACGTCTGTATTAGCTTAGAATCTTCGTCTCCTTTCTGACCTACTGTCAAATCGTGTACAGAGACAGTTTTCCTATTTGTCGAAGCTGAAAACTTGTTTCGGATATTGTCTTCCACAAATAACAGATCAATCAATGCATCTTGTTGTGCTGGTGGTAAGTCATCCCATCTATTACCCATATACTTAATGAGAGATTTCTCTTGTGTTACAATCTGTTTATTGAGGTAGTTAGAGCGCGAAAAGTAATCGAGGTAGTTGAATTCACATTTTTTCACAAACGGAACTTGAACAGTCTCAACACCGCTGGCATCAGCAGCCATTTTGTAACAGTTGCTAAATTTACTAGGCATTGTCCCCCTTTAGGTCAATAAACGGGGAAAAAAAAAGGCGGGAGAGGGGGAGGGGAAACTAATTATTAAATTGTACATTTCTTGTTTCCAGACTAAAGAGGGATATCGAGCCGGTTAAGAGACAGTAGTCTTCGACCTCACGCAATTCATACTGTTTTGAATTTATTAACATTCGGTCCACCTGTCTGGAATTACAATGGAGGACGGAAAAGGAGAGTCTGAGAACGATTTGAGCTGCGTAGGTAAGTGAAATGCTATAGACAATTGGCCAAACTACTTTTAAATTAAAATGAGAGACGATTGTTTTTGATTGATTAAATTTAAATAATTAATTATTTTATTATTTATCTTTTTCTAAACTTCATTTTTACCGTAGTTTTTATGCTTGTCTTTAATTCATTATTTAATCTTTTACTTATAATTATAGTTTTAAATTTAGGCATAACAAACATACTTTTAACCCTACTAAGCAGCTAGTAGTTGATCATTGTTGGTCACGGACAGTCCGTTAGTGAGAAATAACGAGTAGACGGTCCGGTAGGCTCAGTAGATAAAATTTTAAAAAAGTTAACTCAAATTAGTAAAAGTAAAATAGTCCTAAATCTATTTTTTTCTAAATTTAGTTTTTTTTAATATATATAAATTATATAGTTAATATAGGCGCAGTGAGCATAGCCCTATCTGACCTCGTCAGTATTGAATTGTTGACAATGTTGAGTTGGTCAGTAGTTTGTTGACGTCTATAGTCTATAGTCATAACATAATAATTTATTAATTAATTAGTAAGATAGCTAGACCTACTTTACTTTACTTTAGACTTTAGGCCTACATATTAATTGATCTAGGCCTAGACAATAGGCTCAATAGCTTAGACATAAATACTATTTTTATAATAGATAAAACATTTCAAATGTCAATACAAATTATTTAATATAACATTCTATCATCTATAATATGCCTGGCCCTCAGCCTATAATTTATAATATCTGAGAGTTAGTTAGGCACAAGGGCAGTCTTGATTGATGAGGGGACTCCGACACCTCATCAGTAACTTTGAGTAACCTTTGAACCTTGACTTAAATTTGATTTAAATGAGTACACCATATGCTGCTAAGACTATTTTACTAGACACTTAAGTATTAAGCCAACAATATACCTATATGCTATTTGTTAATTTGTTGTGATAATATTTTAATTAAAAATAAAAAAATAGTTAAGTAAACACATTTCATTTAGTATTAAAGTTGACTCCGTAGTCAGTAGGAAGGTCTAAATGAATTCTAAGATGTAAGAGTAAAAATGGCTACAGTCAGTAGCCTTTTGGTTAGTAATGCTAATAATAAGACTTATTTTTGAATTACTCACTAGACTAGAACTATCTTCTATCGGTTGACACTTAGTGTTGAGCAAGGACATAATTTTTATTTTGCACAGTTATTGTCAATTTTAAAAAAAAATTAGTTCTTGAATAATGTCATGAATGCAGTCTAAGTATAATTTTGTATTGAGACGTGAATGAGATTATCAACTGATAACTCAAGAAATTAAAATGTGGGTCTTTTAAATCCAATTGATTGTAATTGTATATTAAACAAGTGTGACTCACTTTAATCCCAGTAGTCTATGTTAATTATGTTTTGACCACTTGACAAGGCAAAAAGTTTTTAAAAAAATAATTTAAATAAGCTAATCATATGAGGCTAATCCTCATATGTAAAAGTGACTTAATGAGAAAATGTGCAATCAATAAGTTTGTAGCTTTTTGTGCTAGATGTATAATTAACATACAATTTTTAACTCTTTCAAATTCAATGCTGTCTATACAATATAAGACTCTTTTAACAAGTTTTGGCAAATACTATATTAATAATATGGAGATGCATAATAAACAGCAGTTACACCTCACATTATGTTTACAATGCTGCATAATAGACAACAGTTACACCTCACATTATGTTTATAATGCTGCATAATAGACAACAGTTAACCTAACATTATGATTACAATGCTGCATAATGGACAGGAGTTATACCTCACATTATGTTTACAATGCTGTAGCTACTGTTTTAATGTTAAAACTCCAACTGACTCCACAATTACTGTTCCATATTACAGCAAATTAACCACTTTGTAATTGGATAGATACATGAACAAATAGTCACTTAATTTTGGCTCCAACTGTTTAGTTGGAAAGGGAACCGGTTTTGGGGGAAGTAGGGGAGATGTCAACCCATTTGAGTGTGTTGTAAAATAATGTGGTACCTATCTTGTATAAGAATTTTAAAAGAAAATCTTATTGTCAATACACAATAAGATAAGATTTTTATACTAGAAAAATACTTAAGATGTCTTGTGTTTAAATTGTTATAATTTTAAAATGTCTTGGTTAAACAATTTTTTTTTATATGGATTTTTGTGAATTTGTTACGTTTTGAATATGAAAACAGAAGTAAGCAGTTAGCAGAAGTTACTCATGAACAAAAAAACTAGGAACAATGTATAGACTCCTACTGGCCATTTTTATCACAAACAATATGTGATGAAAAAGTGTTATCATCTTCTTTTTAATGGTTAATTATGCGGTCCTATCACTATATCATTGTGGTATACTGCCTTATTGCCGAGAAACACTATAAAAATGTAGTCTACTATTGTGGCATTGAGTAACGCTATACAAGGCGGACAAAAGCACAACATTGAGATGGGCAAAAGCACAATATTGAGATGGGCAAAAGCACAATGTTGAGATGGGAAAAAGCACAATATTGAGACGGACAAAAGCACAACATTGAGACGGACAAAAGCACAACATTAAGATGGACAAAAGCACAACATTGAGACGGACCAAAACACCACGTTGACGTGAGTTGATCCAAATAACAAACTCGAGGTGTCCATATAATAAAACAGTCTGTATATTTATTACTAAAAAAAAAACCAAGGCTGTTCATCACAAACCACAGCTCATCTGTTAATCTTCTCTAACTGTATCGCTAACTATAGCGTATCAACCATTCCTCTGTCCAACTAGTCAACTGTCGTCTTAACTGATCTCCAGTGTCCCCAAACCTCTAGCTTATAGCTAGCCCTCGCGATACTATAAACTACATTACTTACTACATTACTAGAGACTTGCTACATTACTATAGACTACATTCTCCCGACCAGATCCTCTACCCTGGACGCCGATTCCACGTCTCTACCCGCTTATTTAACATCTCTCAAGTTTGTGGGGCTGTCTATCAATATTCTTAAACTAACACAACCCGGGGTCTGCATGGACATTTCACGTGTACCTGCAAACTACAAAACGCATTACTCTCATTCGCGATACCTTTTCCCCCACACTGTACCTTAGTGATCACCCGGTGCACTCTTGACCTTGACCGGCTGGGTACACTGTCCCTTAGTGATCACCCGGTGCACTCTTGACCTTGACCGGCTGGGCACACTGTCCCTTAGTGATCACCCGGTGCACTCTTGACCTTGACCGGCTGGGCACACTGTACCTTAGTGATCACCCGGTGCACTCTTGACCGGCTGGGCACACTGTACCTTAGTGATCACCCGGTGCACTCTTGATCGGCTGGGCACACTGTACCTACTGTACCTTAGTGATCACCCGGTGCACTCTTGACCGGCTGGGCACACTGTACCTTAGTGATCACCCGGTGCACTCTTGACCGGCTGGGCACACTGTACCTTAGTGATCACCCGGTGCACTCTTGACCGGCTGGGCACACTGTACCTTAGTGATCACCCGGTGCACTCTTGACCTTGACCGGCTGGGTTCCCAGGTTATGTCTTCTCTGCATTCGCATAAACCGTCGTTAAATAAATGCCAAAGTCGACGCCCCCACCCGTCGTCGTCGTCGTCGTCTATTGTATGTTTGTCCGGCACCTACGGTCATCGTTCCCACGTACAGTTACAGTCCTGGTCATTGGGGACATACAGAGTCAACTTGATTGGGGACAAGGAACAGGACACGTCTAGTTTTCCGTTCAATATACCGTCTTCTTTTTTTTATTTTGTTTAGCATGCACACCCTGGTTTCATTAGGAGAGGTTAAAGTTCACCAGTGCCAACACGCATTTCCCACAGTGGCTGCACACTGTGTGTAGCTCTGGTGTTGTGTGCACGTGAAGGAATGAGTATGGTGTAGTGGGTGGTGGGGCGACAGGCAATGATCTTCTTACATCACATGGGGCTGGTCTAAACGCTGTTGAGTACTGACAGGTCCCTGATTGGGGATTGTGGTGTAGGTTAGTGTTGGGAATTATGGTGCAGGTCTTTGGTGGTTAATGTGGTGTATGTCAGTGCTAGGTATTGTGATGTAGGTCAGTAGTTTTATTGTGTAGGTCAACGGTGGGTATAGTGATGTAGGTCAATTCTCTGTATTGTGATGTCGGTCAACGCCGGACAATGAGGTGTAGGTCAGTGGCGGGAATTGTGATGTAGGTCAATGCTCGGTACAGTGATGTAGGTCAATGCTCGGTACTGTGATGTAGGTCAATGCTCACTATTGTGATGTAGGTCAATGATGGGTATTGTCTTGTTGGTCAATGATGGGTATTGTGATATAGGTCAGTGCTGGGTATTGTCATGTAGGTCAGTGCTGGGTATTGTGATGTAGGTCAATGGTTTTATTGTGTAGGTCATTGGTGGGTTTTGTGATGTGTGCATATGTGTAAGACGACTCTAAACTCTACCGTCAACACATTTGGCTTATTAATAGTAGTGTTTGTGTACTCAGTGGTGTCTGGAGCCCATGCTGATGTGTATGTGCTTATCAAGGACGCTTCTCCCGCCTGAATGCAATGGGATAATTTCTGACCCACTCGTGTGTCCCTCGGTGACTTACTCATGTCCCTCAGTGACCCACTCGTGTGTCCCTCGGTGACTTACTCATGTCCCTCAGTGACCCACTCGTGTGTCCCTCGGTGACTTATTCATGTCCTTCAGTAACCCGCGCATGTGTCGCTCAGTAACTCACTCCACTGAACCACTGATGTGTCCCTCTCTGACCCATTCATGTGTCCCCCTCTGACCCACTCATGTGTCCCCTTCTGACCCACTCGTGTGTCCATCACTGAAGCACGCATGTGCCCACTCACACACCCATATGCAATCAACGTATCCCATAATCCTTAGTACTATTTATTCTGTACTGAAATTTGTTTGTTTTTTTGTACTGTGATTTTTACCTTTAACCTAAACATCCTCGCAGAACAGCTCTAACATTAAATTCCACTTTATGCCGGAAACTCACTAAATAGGGTGGATTATTAAACGACCCCCGCTTCTCCGAAGAAAAACCCTTTTAGAGCGACCCCACCTGCTCCTGTGATGAATCTAACGATATCTTTATCAGGCCGTGATAGCTTGTTCATTCATCCAAATGGCTAGCCACGAGGCAATAGTTCAATAGTACCAACTTTCAAGATTGCTAGTCAGTAGTGAATATTACCAACTTTCAAGATTGGTGGTAGTCGGAAATGAATAATAGCAACTTTGAAGATTGCTTGTCAACGGTGAACAGTTCAAGGGTACCAACTTTGAAGATTGCCTGTCAACAGTGAACAGTTCCATAGTACCAACTTGAAATATTGCTAGTGAACAGTTCAATAGTACCAACTTTGAAAATTGCCTGTCAACAGTGAACAGTTCCATAGTACCAACTTGAAATATTGCTAGTGAACAGTTCAATAGTACCAACTTTGAAAATTGCCTGTCAACAGTGAACAGTTCCATAGTACCAACTTGAAATATTGCTAGTGAACAGTTCAATAGTACCAACTTTGAAGATTGCTTGTCAACAGTGAACAGTTCAATTGTACCAACGGCCAAGATTGCACCTGCCATCCCTCTCTCCTCTACCGCCCCCAATTCTAGAGTAGCCAGTATTACAAACCGCCAAGATTGCACCTGCCTTCCCTCTCTTCCCTCCTCCCGCTCTCCCTATTTACCGTCCCTTGTAGCCGTCTATTTATTTTTCTTTTTTTTTCTTTTTTTAGTCGTACGCGCATGTTGTCGCGTGCCCTCATTTCAATGAATTGATGAACTGTTTGCATTTTCCAGTGTGACATCTTGTGAAACTTTTTTTCTTTCGTCAGGAACGGTAACCGAAAAAATGTGGTATTGAAGAGAATTGAAAAGGAGAGCGGCATACTTGAAATTTTACTATATTTATTTTTGCCTTGTATCATCTCACATTTCTTTATTGTTCATCGTCTGCCATGCGAGCAGGCGTGTGCTGCCTACGTCACACCAGATCAATACACAGTACAGAGGCCAACTGATGCTCCGTCACCGATTGACCCCACAGGGGGCCGTGTGTTGGGGCGATAACTGGCCGTGTTGTTGTGGTACTGGTTTTACCTGCTTCTTTTTTTTTCTTCTTTTCTTTCTTTCTTAGAGATGCTTTAAAAAAAAAAAAAATGCTATCTGTTAACTGATAAAGTCACCGTGCCGGTTCACACGCGTGTAGTCGAGTCAGTTCGTGCCTGGATTTGCCACTTGGCCATCATCATCAACAAAACTGTGAGACTATTTGGTTAGAATCGTTTCAGTGGAGTTTGAATTTGTGTGCCGGGATGTTCATTGTAAGACTTTCTGTCCTTTGTATTCAAACAGCCCAATCCGGCGAGCAGTGTAAACAGCTGTGACTGACTAAATGTACTGTTCTAACAAGAAGAAAGTTACATTCTTCAATGCCGTGATGTATTCTGACTGGCTTATAATCGGGCTTCTGTATCTGGTCAGTCGGTTGTCATAGCCCCGGCATTGTGTGCTCTCAAGAGTACATTTATTATTAGTCAGTTATAATCATAATCTGGCATAATTCTGTGCATTAAGAGTGCATTTATTATTATTGGAGCACTTGGCTTGTTAAATTCAATTCATTATCCCCCAAAGATGAACGACTTCCATTGAACTAAGTTTCCAATAAGTAGTAATTAAGTAAAGCCCTATCGACCAGTCCTTCAAGCCTAGCGTAGCCTACTAAAGACTATTGTCTGGTAGAGGTGAGCTATTGATTTCTGGGGATCAAGTTTATTATTGAAACCTCTGACTCTGACTACTCTGAGTTATTTTAAAAGCTTTTGATGTTGTTATTTAGCCAATTTTTTAATATAGATTTTTTGGACCAATCTAGAAACAGTTTTGTGGTCTTATTTGACCAATCTAGAAACACTTTTGATGTGGTCTTATTTGACCAATCTAGAAACACTTTTGATGTGGTCTTATTTGACCAATCTAGAAACACTTTTGATGTGGTCTTATTTGATCAATCTAGAAACACTTTTGATGTGGTCTTATTTGACCAATCTAGAAACACTTTTGATGTGGTCTTATTTGACCAATCTAGAAACACTTTTGATGTGGTCTTATTTGACCAATCTAGAAACACTTTTGATGTGGTTTTATTTGACCAATCTAGAAAGAGTTTTAATGTGGTCTTATTTGACCAATCTAGAAACAGTTTTGATGTGGTCTTATTTGACCAATATAGAAACACTTTTGATGTGGTCTTATTTGACCAATCTAGAAACAGTTTTGATGTGGTCTTATTTGACCAATCTAGAAACACTTTTGATGTGGTCTTATTTGACCAATCTAGAAACAGTTTTGATGTGGTCTTATTTGACCAATCTAGAAACAGTTTTAATGTGGTCTTATTTGACCAATCTAGAAACAGTTTTGATGTGGTCTTATTTGACCAATCAAGAAACACTTTTGATGTGGTCTTATTTGACCAATCTAGAAACAGTTTTGAAGAGGTCTTATTTGACCAATCTATCTACCAAAGAATGCTGGAACTAGCTATTCTCTTTAACCAAATTATTATATTATACAGTGCAACAATTGGAAGTCTACCAAACTTCAGTATTACCGGCCGGTGTTGGAATTCATCGTTTCTGATTAAACACCAATTAACTAGGCTTATCAAGAAAGCTAGAAATATCACACGAACAATACTAGCTTCGCTTGAAGTACTTTTGGAAGTAAATTGTAGAATTTTAAAAAAGAATTTGGGGATGCACCTCAACATCATATTCACAGATACCTAAGATCAGCTCGATCAGGGAGAATTCTTTACCTCAGAGTTAGGGCAGAAAAGTATACAATTTAATTGGTACCCTGATTTGCCAAAATTTACAACCCCACCCCCCCCCCCCCCCCCCACCCCACAANNNCCCCCCCCCCCCCCCCCCCATCTAAATCCCTTTCAAAATTAATTTTGTCACTAAGGGAGCAAAGTTTTATGGTATATGGCTGCTGACTTTTGCGCTTGAGAAACACTTTAAATGACCTGTGTTAAATTGTTCTAGTTTTAAAATGTTTTTTGTTGTCTTGGTTAGAAAATGTATCTGTCAAAAATGAATGTGTACAATAAAATAAAAATTTAAAAAAAAATCCATTTACTTGGATTAATAAAAGAATCTTATCTTATTGTTGATACTTCCGAGTCAGAAAAATGTTATTATTTGTTAACATGGATAATATTTATATATATATATACACACGTTACGTCATATAATGCTGATAACATATATCATAAATTGATGAAATTGGTTTGGAGGAGGGTGGGGGCATTTTCAGAGTTGGGCCTCAGGCGCAGCCCCCCGCCCCCACGCATGGTCCTGGTAAGATAGGATTGACGCGAAGGAGGGCCCCCTAGATCGACAAGGTGCCAATGGTGCAGCCCTTTGGTCAATGTTTGTATCTCAGGGGCTAAGCCTGGCTGTTTGTTGGCTCTCAAACTGTTGACACAAGGGCAGATGATGGGCTATTTCTGGGATTAGCTCCCCCTAAATTGTTGGGAGTGGGACTCTCAAACCCAAACAAGATGCCCCGTTTCTCTTTGTCATGATGACCTTAGCATATTCTAGGTCACAGAATGGGGGTCCCTCTAATGGGAAAAGAGTTTTAGTGACCAGGAGCTGGACCCTCTCGGCATTGTCACCCTACTCCCAATTTAACCCTAGAAATTAAGCTTTTTAAATAATATGAAATACAGAAAAATCTGTTGACTCTTTATGTCCCCAGATTACACACATTGGCAGCAAACTCCACCTACTTGAAGAAGCTGGTATAAGTTTGTTCAGCATAATATAATTTGACTTGGGGCCATTGACTGAAACTGCAACCGGTAGACGAGCTTTATAAGCTGTTTTAATTTATTACTAACACTCTGTTCTTTTAACATAATTAAATACTTCCCTCTGACTGAGATATCTAAATCAATTGGGCGACTGAGATATGTAGAAGAAAAGGGAGAACCGAGTTATGTAGAACAAATGGGAGACTGAGGTGTGCAGAGCAAATTAGAGTGTTATCACTGTATTGATCAAACGTTTTGAAATAAAATTGCTTTAAAATAAAATTATTTTAGTTTACTGTAGATTCACAACCCCCTCTAAAAACCCCTTCATAACCCCATTGAAGAAGACAGGAACTAGGTTGTACCAGTGTCTGACATGTGATCTTCTTCAGCTAGTCATTGTTATCTTTTGTAATTCTCATTCTTCTCACTCTCCATAAAGTGGTTGAACCGTGTTAACAATTCCACATGGTATTTCAAAAGGGGGGATTCACTCAATGGATTTGTGTAGAATTTGTTTGAGACATGTATTTTAAAATTTCACTCCATCGATTTGTGTAGAGTTTACTCCATGGATTTGTCACAGATTTAACAAAATGACTCACGGGCTCAGTCCTTGTATGATACTAAGCACCTCACCACAGTGCCTCTAAGCAATCCCGCTTAGTATTTTCATGGTACCCTCATCAAGGTGCCTTTAAGTACTTTAGTAGGAAAACCAGTGCATCATCCCATGGAATGACGTCAATGACAGATTTCCTTGACAAATGTCACGAAGATGACTTAAGAACCAGCTTTGACGTCCTTGGTAAGCAGAATTTAGCAACCTGACAAAGTTTGATACATGATTCACATAATCTGTTCAATAGTTTTATGAAAGCTTGCATATATTTCCCTCAATGTGATCCTTTGATAATTACAATCACCTATTCTAGAATGTTCTGTAAAAAAAATTAAAAATTGCTCTCTCTTTTTTTTTCTCTAAAATTTCATAGCATAATTATGCTTTCTAAGTCAACATGATAATATTTTTTACAATGTAACGTTCATTGCTCAGTTTCAATCCGACAAAGTTTTTCTGAACTTAATCTCCTCACAAATCGAGAGATCACCATCTTTAGGTCAAGGACTGATGAACAACACAATCATTATTGGCCATTTCTTTGCTTCACTCGCAATTAACACTTGTTTTAAATACAATTTAAGCCTGAAAGATCCCAATTAGATATCTAATAATTAATATAATGTTATTGTATATGGTGATTGATTTTTTAACATTGATGAGACTAAAAAAGTTTTGCATGTTTAATTTCCCCTGTTCTCCAGATGGTCAACTCACCAATAATGTACTGTATGTTTCATTTCCCCTGTTCCCCAGATGGTCAACTCACCAATAATGTATTGTATGGTTCATTTCCCCTGTTCCCCAGATGGTCAACTCACCAATAATGTATTGTATGTTTCATTTCCCCTGTTCCCCAAATGGTCAACTAACCAATAATGTATTGTATGTTTCATTTCCTCTGTTCTCAGATGGTCAACTCACCAATAATGTATTGTATGTTTTATTTCCCCTGTTCCCCAGATGGACTACTCACCAATAATGTATTGTATGTTTTATTTTATTCCTCCTGTTCTCAGATGGTCTACTCAGCCATGACAAGGAAGATCTGGTGGACAGGGTCACATATTTGGAAAAGAAAGCTCAACAGCAGGAAGATGAGATCATCTGTCTCAAGTCAGCTATAGCTGATGTCATCAGGAGATTGGCATCAGTGGAAACAAGTGAGTGGGGGGGGGGGCATTTAATATTTATTCAAGGGGGAGTTGGTGTGTATGAAGGCTCGGATATATATATATATATTATGTTATATGTATGATACAAATGTCCACTTACATAGCCCCAGATGAACACCATACATTTTGAGACTGATGTGTATTTACAGTGAGCTACCTTACCCCCAATGCACACATCCTTGATTAAGTCAACTATTTCAGCATTTTATTATTATATATGTATAGAAAGGAATGTCTTGACAGCTTAATAGTCTCTTCCCCTCCCCCCCCCCTTTTTTTTTTTTCTCTTCCAAAATAGATGTAGCTTGAGCATCCCCCCACAAAAAAAACCTGTGGGCCAAGGCATTATCTATTAGAAAACAACCAAACATACTTTTACTTGATAAAGCAATTTATAGATGTGTATTTTGCTTCATACACTCATTTGTAGATGTGTATGTATGTGCTATAACTGAGGCTCTGGCACATCCACATATTGTTTTAAAAAAAAATTTTACAATTCATCACGCTGTACCCCGTATTTACTCTCAGATAGGACGCACCCTTAGTTTGAGGTTGTCAAGGTGGATATTTTTTTGGGCGGACTCGCAGCAGGTCCCTCTGTAATTTGTGGAATAACATGGACTGAAAAGTCGAAAGCACAAACAAAGATTTTGTTGAAAATTGAACCCCATTGTTGAATTGGAGCCTTCTCTTTTCTAGTGGGGGAGGCTACCCGTGTGTATTACTTATTTTTGTTTGTTTTGGCCTTGAACTGAGGTCACAAAAAATGTTTTCACATGACTTGAAAACTTAAAAGCAATCTTCAATAAAATATGTGATTTTTAGTAAACATAAAAAAAAAAAACCCACTGATTACCCAGGGAGAAAATGGTTCTATGACTTTTTGTGTAAATGACTTATTTACACTGATTAACATATTATAATAGTGTTATATATCCTTATTGAGTTCAGGGCTGCTCTGTTACGCTGAAATGTTGGATAATCGTGTCAGTTTTAAAATCAGTTGAAAATGATAGTCTTTGGATGTGATTAAGATAATATAAGGTAAATATTGGCAGTGCAGAGAGTGCTTTAATTTGATGCATGATGCTGTGCTGTTCCATGTCTAGCAGATAAGTAGCGGCATCACCACACCCCCCCCCTTTTTTTTTTTTTTTTTTTTTTTTTTTTTTTTTTTTTTTTTTTAAAGTGTGATGCAGCACCTATTTCTGGTTGACATGATGAGTTTTAGGGTTGAATACATCACAAATTTCTCTACACTGTTTAACATTCAAAGTTTCCATACCCTTTACCATTGAAAGGGTGTTACAAAAAGAAGTGCTGATTATGCATTTTAATTGGTTGAACTTAAACACAGAGCAATTAAAAAAAAAACATACAATTAATTGCCCAAACAATAACATAAGTTTGTAAAGATGTTTCCTGTTGTTGGCTCTGAACTTGTATATGGCTGAAACAACAACCAATTCCTTTTTGTTGGCTCTGAACTTGTATATGTTTGAAACAACATTTTATTTCCCATTGTTGGCTATGAACTCATATGTGATAAAAACGACACTCTTGTTCATGTTGTCGACTCGGAACTTTCATATTGTTGACACATTTCCTATTGTTGGAGAATAAAGGAGAATATACAAGAGGAAGGCTCTTGGCCAAAACATTCTTCTTTTATTGCCCTTTCTATTTCATGCTTCCACATGCCTTGTTCTATTTCTTATTGTCGGCGCTCAGCTTTTATATGGTTGAAGCAGACTCCGTCTAGGGTAGTAACATTTTAAAAATCAAATTCCCCCAAAATACGTCGACCCTGATATGCCGGAGTTCAGTTATAATGTACATACACACATAATAATGCCTCAGATAGAACTACCATCTTACCTCTTGTCATGTAGAACAAACTGATTTTCCATTTCCAGGCTCACAGAACAATGCCTTGCCCTCTCGGTCAAATTTGAGAATGTCCATGGGGAGGCCAAAGTCAAGTTCAGGACTCCACAACAGCACCAATAAGAGCCACCTGAATGCCCTGGACAACGTCAACGTTATGTCGCACAGAAATACCCCTATGGCCAGTCGTGGCCCCAAAAGTGGTCGTTCCTCTGCTCACAGCCTGACCAAATGGTCGTCGTTGGCTACATCAGCGGAAATGTCCAACTCCCTGCTCACACCGACATCGTAAGTTGGCACACGTCAGTTCCCAGTCATTGAGTTAATGTTGATATGTTGGCTGTGGTTGAATGAGTGAGTCACATGGCGCAAGAATTCAACAAGGACTTTATTATAACATGTAAAGATATGTTTAAAAAATAGTTCATCATTTTTATTTGAATTGAAGCGTCAAGCTCCGCTTGATGCAATACTTATGATCATTTACAAACTATGTTTCTATATCGGTGACACTCAAGATAAGCAATTTCCCAAAGCTTTAAGTTACACGCCAACAGATGGGCAAGTTTCCCCACTGTACTAGGGACAGGCTTGAGGTTCATTATTTTTTATGTGTTTTATCTCAGATGTGTGATTTAATTCTCTATAAATCTGTTCTTACCACTAAAAGAAAGTCTTAAATAGTGTTTGTCTTACTGCTGTTATAAAATATTTTAAAAAAAATCCAATAGCAAGTTTTTAAACACATTTAATGTTAGTGTGTCGCCTCACTCACTTCCATGGTGTAGGTGTGTCACCTCACTCACTTGCTGGGGATAGGTATGTTGCCTCATTCACTTCCAGGATGTAGGTGTGTTGCCTCACTCACTTCCAGGGTGTAGGTGTGTTACCTCATTCACTTCCAGGATGTAGATGTGTTACCTCATTCACTTCCAGGGTGTAGGTGTGTTACCTCACTCACTTCCAGGATGTAGATGTGTTACCTCACTCACTTCCATGATGTAGGTGTGTTACCTCACTCACTTCCAGGATGTAGGTGTGTTACCTCACTCACTTCCAGGGTGTAGGTGTTACCTCATTCACTTTCAGGGTGTAGGTTTGTTGCCTCATTCACTTCCAGGATGTAGGTGTGTTACCTCACTCACTTCCAGAATGTAGGTGTGTTACCTCACTCACTTCCAGGGTGTAGGTGTTACCTCATTCACTTTCAGGGTGTAGGTTTGTTGCCTCATTCACTTCCAGGATGTAGGTGTGGTACCTCATTCACTTCCAGGGTGTAGGTGTGTTACCTCACTCACTTCCAGGGTGTAGGTGTGTTACCTCACTCACTTCCAGGGCGTAGATGTGTTACCTCACTCACTTCCAGGATGTAGGTGTGTTACCTCACTCACTTCCAGGGTGCAGGTGTAACCTCATTCACTTTCAGGGTGTAGGTTTGTTGCCTCATTCACTTCCAGCATGTAGGTGTGGTACCTCATTCACTTTCAGGGTGTAGGTGTGTTACCTCACTCACTTCCAGGGTGTAGGTGTGTTACCTCACTCACTTCCAGGGTGTAGGTGTGTTACCTCACTCACTTCCAGGGTGTAGGTGTGTTGCCTCACTCACTTCCAGGGCGTAGATGTGTTACCTCATTCACTTCCAGGGCGTAGATGTGTTACCTCACTCACTTCCAGGGCGTAGATGTGTTACCTCACTCACTTCCAGGGCGTAGATGTGTTACCTCACTCACTTCCAGGGCGTTGATGTGTTACCTCATTCACTACCAGGGTTTAGGTGTGTTACCTCACTCACTTCCAGGGTGTAGGTGTGTTACCTCATTCACTTCCAGGATGTAGGTATGTTGCCTCATTCACTTCCAGGATGTAGGTGTGTTGCCTCACTCACTTCCAGGGTGTAGGTGTGTTACCTCATTCACTTCCAGGATGTAGATGTGTTACCTCATTCACTTCCAGGGTGTAGGTGTGTTACCTCACTCACTTCCAGGATGTAGATGTGTTACCTCACTCACTTCCATGATGTAGGTGTGTTACCTCACTCACTTCCAGGATGTAGGTGTGTTACCTCACTCACTTCCAGGATGTAGGTGTGTTGCCTCACTCACTTCCAGGGTGTAGGTGTGTTACCTCACTCACTTCCAGGATGTAGGTGTGTTGCCTCACTCACTTCCAGGGTGTAGGTGTGTTGCCTCATTCACTTCCAGGATGTAGGTGAGTTACCTCACTCACTTCCAGGGCGTAGATGTGTTACCTCATTCACTTCCAGGGTGTAGGTGTGTTACCTCACTCACTTCCAGGGTGTAGGTGTGTTACCTCATTCACTTCCAGGATGTAGGTATGTTGCCTCATTCACTTCCAGGATGTAGGTGTGGTACCTCATTCACTTCCAGGGTGTAGGTGTGTTACCTCACTCACTTCCAGGGTGTAGGTGTGTTACCTCATTCACTTCCAGGGTGTAGGTGTGTTACCTCACTCACTTCCAGGGTGTAGGTGTGTTACCTCATTCACTTCCAGGATGTAGGTATGTTGCCTCATTCACTTCCAGGGTGTAGGTGTGTTACCTCACTCACTTCCAGGATGTAGGTGTGTTACATCACTCACTTCCAGGATGTAGGTGTGTTACCTCATTCACTTCCAGGGTGTAGGTGTGTTACCTCACTCACCTGCATGGTGTAGGTGTGTCTCCTCAATCATCTGTATGGCGTAGGTGTTTTGCCTCAATGGCCTGCATGGTGTAGGTGTGTCACCTTAATCACCTTCAGGATGTAGGTGTTTCATCTGACTCTCCTGCAGGGTGTAGGTGTGTTGCCTCAATTACCTGCAGGGTGTAGGTGTGTTGCCTCAATTACCTGCAAGGTGTAGGTGTGTTGCCTCAATCACCTGCAGGGTGTAGGTGTGATGCCTCAATCACCTGCCGAGTGTGTGTAGGTGTGCTGCTTTAGTCACCTGCAGGGTGTCGGCGTTTCAACTCTCTCATCTGCAGGGTGAATGTGTGTCCGACTAAAATATGCGGTACAAACTTTTTTAAAGTGTCACATGGCAACAAAGTATGGCATACAAGTCCATTCCCATTCAGTCACATGGCTTTAATGGCAAGGTCCAGTTGTGGTATACAAACATCACATGGAGTTGCCAGTTTAGCCCAAAAATGTTTGTGGCACTTTTTTTTTATTATCTTGTCCTTTTCCTGTAACGGCCGTGGTGTTTCATGAAAAATTTGAGTCATGCACATAGCATTAGCCTCTCAGGCCCTTTTTGGTTGTGTACAATGGTGGATATTTCTATACGGCTCGGCCATTCGGCCACAAATCGGTTTTAACTTTAAAAAAACATGGCTCTTGACAGGTTCTTGAAAAAAAATTTGGCTCTCAAAAATGTTTTAAACGTCCTGCTGCTTGTTTTTTAGCTCTTTTGACTAATGAGTTTGCCGACCACTGCTCTAGACCAGGCCTGCACAACTCAAAATTAAAGGGGCCCGTGATATGTTGTGAAAAACTTGTGCGGGCAGAGAGATAATGTGTGGGGGGGGGGGGCTCTTAAGATACTAATAATTATAAAGAATATTTCATGACTTTGCGGGCCGCCAAGTGGGTTCTGGCTGGCCACATGTGGCCCGCGGGCAGTATGTTGTGCAGGCCTGTTCTAGACAGATCCCAATGCTGGGTATTTCTATACTCTAGACACAGACCAATGCTAGGTGTTTCTATAATCTAGACCAGTGGTTCTCAACCTGGGGTTCGAACAACCCTTAGACAGGGATGGCCTAAGGCCATAGGTATACACATATTTATGAAGTAGCAACAAAAATAATTTTATGGTTGAGGGGTGATCACAAGATGAATAACTGTATTAAAGGGTTGCGGCAATGGGAAGGTGGAGATCCACTGATGTAGACAGAGACAAGGTGATGATGGTATAGGCTTGCCCTTGCACCATGTGACGAGCTCATCCAATCATCTTGTGTGTGACTTGTGCTTTAAATGTTCTGGTTCTCTTAACATTTGAACAACTTTCTAAGCCCTGAATGTTGGACCACTAAACTCAGTTCATGTTTTGTCATAATTTTTTTATACATGTTAAAAATGAAATTATTTTTTTAGGATTGATGCATCATGTTATTGTAACAGTGTAATTGTAACATTATTTCTAACAGCAAGAAAATTTATTTATTTAACGGTCTTGATCGAATGTGTCAAATTAATTTCAGATTTTATTTTTAAAAAATGTAATTCCATTTGAAATGTCTGGACTGATTTCCCTTTCCATCACAGGAACAGCCCCCCCCCCCACCCCTGGGCTGTCCATCTCAGCAATTCACTTTCCACATCTTCTATTCACAGTCCACAAAACATCCATATTCACAGTCCCCAACACATCTATCTCCACTGTTTACAACACACCTATATCCAAATCCAACTTAAATTGGCTTTGTTGAATTCTGTGTAACATGGGGAGGACTGCGTTTAGGTTGAAGTAATATGAAATATATAACATTACAGAGTAGTTGGGGGGAAACCTGATAGATCATACAACTAAACAACGAGCAATGGCAGGCATTGGAATTCAAAGTACTCAGGAAATCATATTGAACTGCTTGCGGAATCTTCCTGAGAAATCACACTGTTAGGGTTAATGATTAAAGGGAAACGTAATAATTGAAGAAAAGAAATGAGGGGATTCAAAGGCTACTATAATGCAGAGGGGACTGAGTAGATACGGTAGTACAGACAAGGCACTCACACACAGCTGACAGGACACTCACACAACTGAAAGTACACTCACACAGCTGAAAGGACACTCGCACAACTGAAAGGACACTCACACAGCTGAGGACATTCACACAGCTGAGGACATTCACACAGCTGATAGGACATACACAACTGACGGAAAACACAACTGATGACACAAAGCTCTCAATGACTCACAAGACTGACAGGACAATCACACACAGCTGACAGAAACACACATTCAGCTGACAGGACACACATGCAGCTAACAGGACACACATCTGACCGGACAAACACATCTGCTAGGACATGCACGTCTGACAGTAACATGAAACACGCAATATCTGATAGAAAACACACAGCCATGACACAATCAGCTGATGGGACACAGCCGACATGACACTTACAAATAGCTCAGTGGACACACTCACAGCCGACAGGACACTTACACATTGCTCAGAGGACACACTCACAACCGACATGACACTTACACATAGCTTAGAGGACACACTCACAGCTGACATGACACTTACACATAGCTCAGAGGACACACTCTCATCAGACATGACACTTACATATAGCCCAGGTAACATTGATTTTATTGTCCCAATTCATTCTTTGTTCTGTTGGCAATGAAACATATGTGATGATTGGCGGTTCAACTTAACCCATGGTAGGCATTCAAAGGTATCTAAGTTTGATATTTAAAAGTATTCATGGTTTGCAATAAAAATAAGTCCATGTTGTTGTGTGTGTGGTTTTGTTTAAACGTATCCATAGCTGGCATTGAAACTTTTCCATGGTAGGAATAACACTTGTATATTGTTAGCATTGAAACGTTTCCATGCTTGGGAATGAAACAGTTCAATGGCAGACTTTGAAACATAACCATGGTAGACACTGAATCATTGCCATTATCGGCTTTGACAATTTTCCACGGTTTGCAGTAGAAATATCAAGGGTTTGCAGGAGAATTGACCATGGTTTGCAGTGGAATTATCCATAGCGTGCAGTAGGATTATCCATGTTCTGTAATATAATTTTCCATGGTTTCCATTGAAACTTATTCATGGTTGGGTTAAAATGATCCACGGCTTGCAGTGATATTATCTATCGTTGATAATGACACATATCTCATTACTTTCTTATGCCCTCTACTTCTGTAGGTCTGGGGAAACGGCAGTGTTACATTCTCTCTTGGGGTCGAGCCTAGACTCTAACATGACCCTGGTCAGTGTCTCCACTAGCGAGCCTCATCAAGGGGGCGGGTGTCGATGTAAACCACGTACACAGGTCTCTGGATTAGACCCGTCGAGCGCCCCCCCCCCCGTCAGGGCATCCAACGAGGGGGTGTTCGAGGTTACTGGAAATTTATTTGTAAGAAATTTCGTCGACGGAAAAAGCCTCATCAAGGGGGGGGGTGTCGATGTAAACCACGTACACAGGTCTCTGGATTAGACCCGTCGAGCGCCCCCCCCCCCCCGTCAGGGCATCCAACGAGGGGGTGTTCGAGGTTACTGGAAATTTATTTGTAAGAAATTTCGTCGACGGAAAATTGATAGATGGAAGTGTTATTGAACGGAAATTTGATTAAAAAATCTTGTTCAGTTCACGCGATCAAATTTTCGTCAAATTTCGTTTTGAACGCACTATACTGTATTTTAAAACAAAGGAATGCGTTCAATAAGAAATTTGACGATCAATAATTTTCCGTGGACGAAATTTCTTTCAAACAAATTTCCGGAGACGGGTGTTCGACTCGGACCGTTTCGGTGACCAGGCAGTTCGTGAGTCGAGTCGGTTCAGTTAGCTGCGTGTTGGACAATGCTCCGCTCTCATTTGTGTTTCTAGGCTTTGTTCATTCCTTGCCAGTTTCCACCAGGGGTCGCTCTTACTCGTCTCGCGGCATATTCTGGCACAGCTGTCGTGCTGTGTCGCCCAGCCGTTAAGCTTCGCCTCACGGAAGTGGCCTTTGAGCCAAACTTTGACTCCCGGGTTGAGACATGGACTGGTCGGGTTACACCTTCTTGCGCAAGGGTATCCGACCTCTCGTTCTGCGTCACCTCAAGGCGACATAGGGAGTCCTCTACTGTCTCCAGAATGGCGTTTACAGTTGTAGACTCCGTCTCAGATTTTCGAGAGTTGAAACAACTAACGTTGGAAAGCTTTTCCTTCTGGCTAGACCGGTGGTCGGCGAGCGGCTCTTGAGTGACCTGAGTGCGGCTCGGCCAGTCGGCCACAGATCGGCTTTGACTCCGAAAAACGTGGTTCTTGACAGGTTGTTGAAAAGAAATTTGCTTTCATAACTTTTTTAATTGTCCTGCTGATGATTTTTGGCTCTGATAACTAATGATTTTGCCGACCACTGGACTAGACATCGGAGCACTTGTTTCAGTGCAACCAAGATTGTTTCGAGTTCTGCATCAAAGTTTATTCTATTTTTGCCACTGAGCCCCGAAATCCCCTCTTTTGGAGGTACCTCTTCAGGGTACTGGCTGAGTGTACTGTATCCACTTCTGGTCCGAATAAGCGTTTTACCTTCAGGGCCGCGCGGCTGGCTGGCGGAGGTCCGGGCAGCGAGGCTGTAGTCCATGGTCTCTCTCACGCCGCCAGTGTAAAGAGCTCTTAGGAGTCTTGCATCGGCTCTCCAACTGGTAAATCAGTTTGGGCGTAACTTTGGTGCACAGCTTGCGTATAAGGTTGTGGAGTTGAGGCTTTTAGTCAAGCTTCACACCCAAATACTCCGGAATCTTGTCCCGTTTAAACGTTTACCCGAACATGGTTATCAGCTTCGGATCCACCATTTATGACTATGGTGCCCAAAGAAGGGGAAAGCCTCCACTTCTTCCAGTAGATTTTCTACCAAGGAGATATGTTCTTGGTTAGTTGAGTTTAACTTCACGAGCTTTGTCTTGCTTCTATTTATGTTTAAATCCGAGCTGAGCAGAAATAGTGGCTACATCTCTTGTCCTTTCCTGCATTTGTTGTTGGTTATGGGACAGAAGTGCAATGTTATCTTCATAGTCAAAGTCATTCAATTGTTCCCAGAGTGTCCACTCTATCCCGTTCCTCTTTTGGTATGGATTCTTTCATTATCCAGTCAATGGCGAGGATGAATAGAAAAAAGTGGGGGGGGGGGGCCGCGCAAGAGGCATCTTTGTCTGACTCATGTTTCCAATTTAAAGTCACCTGTGAGTCTACCTTCGTGTACCACCCTGCATGTCATTTCTTCACAAGAACTCTGAATGATCCTGTTTTCCTGGTACCCCATAATGCCGGAGGTTTTCACATGTTTTTCGGTCCCGTCTGTAGTGGATAAAATTTAGAAATAGGACGGAGTTCCATTCGATGAACTATTCACCAATGATGCGTCGTGTTTCAATTTGGTCTGTGCATGTGATCTGTTTCAGGGGAACCCATCTTGGTGATCTCGTAGCTGCGCCTGTTGTCGACCTGGTCCTTACAACTCTGGAATCCTTCATTGTATGTGGCTGCTGATTTCAGGAGGTTGTTTTTTTGGAATTGTCAAGAGGGGACTACTCTGATTGTTTTTTTTTTGGGGGGGAGTTTCCTTTCCACGTTGGTTTTATTTTAATCCCTTACAACCAAGCATCTTTGTTAGAATAAAGAAATACCGTACATATTTTATTTGTTTCCATAGAGGCATTTTTTTAAGAAGCATAGACGGTATTCTTCACTACCCACGTGAAACTGCTAATGGTAAAGATGACTCATGAGCACGCCCTACCGCATCCCACCGCTCTAAGGTGTTTACAGTTTAAGTAGGCCAATATTAGCCAACCAACATATTTTGTTGTGTGTCGCAAATCCCCCAGGCCGATGTGGGAGTCAGGTCAAAGCCTAGACGCTGACTAACCGGGAATACTGAAAACGATCGACCGTGGCGGCGCTGACGGGCCCCCTGCTATATTTACTCGCCCGTTTTTTCCTGGTAGTCTTACATACATTACCGGCGGCTTGGGTTGCAGTAGCGGCCATAGCTTGTGTGGGTGAGCAGCTTGTTCGACCGGTACTTTGTTTCGGACAGTTATCTGAATTCTGAATCTTTATGGCAGAGTATGTTCCGTGTTTGTTTGACAGTGCATGTTATTCGGTAGAACAGCCAAGCTTATTTCTGTTTTGATGTATTAGAGGTTTTTTTGTTTTTTTTTGGCAGAGTTCAAGGTTATTTATTATATGTATTATTACTATTGTTGTTGGTGTTGTGTTTATAGCTTGTGTTCATAGCTGCAGGGATTTGTTCACGGCGAGGGCAGTAGGAATATTTTTTATAGCTGCAGGCAGTAGGGATTTGTGTCCTGATTTTAGCTGTTGGAGTACTTTGGATTGGCCTCACGATGCGTCTTCGTTAGCTTAATGTACTTCTGAGGCTGATACAGTGGGCTTATCGTTAGCCGCTTGAGTGCGTTATGTGACGTCACGTCAGGTCGTGTTTGTGTACGGTGACTGGCAGAGTCGTATGTTGCATTTAGTGTAGACTGTGGAATGTGTCGGGGCACGACCACGGGCCTGTCTTAGTCACTGGGAGACCATTGGCTTGTCTTAGTTACTGGGAGAGCATAGGCATGCCTTAGTTACTGGGAGAGCATAGTTGCCGGTTTGGGCGTCTTAGTTACAGGTTTGGGCGTGTTAGTTACAGGTTTGGGCATCTTAGTTACAGGTTTGGGCATCTTAGTTACTGGTTTGGGTGTCTTAGTTACAGGTTTGGGCATCTTAGTTACTGGTTTGGGTGTCTTAGTTACTGGTTTGGGTGTCTTAGTTACATGTTTTGGGTGTCTTAGTTACTGGTTTGGGTGGTAACAGCTGTAGAGAATGAATGCCTTTGTATGTACTACTGTTGTCATGGTAACCACATTGCAAAGATTGTTATTGCAGATATCTAGCTTGATTGACAGACTAAGGAGATTTAACTAAGGATGTCACGGTAAAATATTGATCCTGGTCCCAGCATAACATATTGATCCTGGTCCCAGCATAACAACCACTAGTCCCAGCATAACAAGCACAAGTCTAGCATTGTTAACCTGCATTAACTTGTACCATAATATTGACTGTGTATGGTGCATAGCTCTTGTGTGTACTGTGCACAGAGCCCTGTGTGGACTTGTACAGACACATGTGCACAGTATAGCATGCCTATAGCTTGGCCTTTCACTTGTTTCAATCTCTAGGTTTGGTTCTGAGTTGTGGATCTTTAATGGTATTTTATATAATGGTATGGGCTCTTTCACCATATGCGATGGATGCTCTATACATAAATATATCTATATGTGTACACTATCTCAACAATCCACACTCCACACAGTATTTCAGCAGCCCACGCTATCTCACCAGCCCATGCTACCTCAGCAGCCTATGCTACCTCAGCAGCCCACATTATCTCAGCAGTTTGTTTCCACCACACATCACCAGACAGAATCCCTCACCATCTCGCTCTTAATATGTGTCTGCCTCTAAATGACTCACAAACTGGCATTAGCTCACCTCCCACAATGTATCACCACCCACAATGTATCACCATTGAAAGAATGTGTTTCAAGTAATCAAACTGGCTCAGTATCCATAACATCTCACCAGGCACCACCTCACTACATCTCACCAGGCACCACCTCACTACATCTCACCAGGCACCACCTCACTACATCTCTCCAGATTAAAATACCTCACAAGATCTGACCACCCTAATATCTCTGGCCTACTCCATTGGAATGATTCAATGTTTCTATTATACCTCTGACAAGTTTCAAATATTCAACAGCTGGTCTCCCCCACCCCTACCTTCCACCATCATCTCCCCTCACCAACTGGGAGCATGCCAACAGCTGACCTGCCCCCACCTCTCCCTTCCACTTCCCATCTCCATTCACCCACTGTTAGCATGCCAACTGAATGTCTAATGACCTGAATGTTTCATCTGTTGACCAAGTGAATCTCCATTGGATTACTATAGATTGCATTTTAAAGATTGCATTTTTATTGCTGTCCCTAATTCTGTTGCATTTTGTGTGTCTTTTGTCAATTCCTGCCAGATTTATGCTGCTGTACACACACTTCAACAGTACTACACACCTCAGGGCACAACAAAGCACTCACTTATGCTCTCTATCCTAAAGTACTTAAAGTTTAATATGTAGAGGGATACCTCATCATCTCATATATCAGCTGACCTCCTGGACTCCTTCCAGTCAGTTTTTACAGAGTGCCTCTAAGCAAGGGACAGTAAAACTTCACTTTTGGAGCTATCTTTAGAACTTCATTTATAACCTCCCATTGGCCTTGTACACTGAACACTAGACACTGAAAAAGGGCTATGTGCCCCGCCCCCAGCAAAAATTTAACTAAAAATACAAATTTCCATACATATACTGCTACAATTACAATGACTGGCCAATAGCCATCAGGTTTATTCTCTGAGTGGGCAATAGCTGACTCCTAGGGGGAAAAAAGACAATTTACATCTAGGCTAATCTATAGGCCACCGACAAGCCTACCCCACTAATCTCTAAGTCCCAAGGACTGGCCTATCCGAATAATTTATAAGCCCCACTGACCAGCCTATCCCACTAATCTTATTAGCCCCCCCCCCCCCCCCCCCCCC
>CAXITT010000019.1:2746383-2771309 GCA_964033795.1 Lymnaea stagnalis
AGCCTACCCCACTAACCTATAAGCCCCCAATGACGAGCCTCCCCCACTAACCTATAAGCCCCCAAGAACTAGCCTACCCCACTAACCTATAAGCCCCCAATGACTAGCCTACCCCACTAATCTATAAGCCCCCAGTGACTAGCCTACCCCACTAACCTATAAGCCCCCAATAACTAGCGTACCCCACTAACCTATAAGCCCCCAATGACTAGCCTATCCTACTAATCTATAAGCCCCCAATGACTAGCCTACCCCACTAACATATAAAGCCCCCAATGACTAGCCTATCCCACTAACCTATAAGCCCCCAATGACTAGCCTACCACACTAATCTAAAAGCCCTTAATGGCTAACCTATCCCACAAATTTCTGAGCACACATTGTATTTATTGTTGTGTCCACCTCTAGTCGCAGCACATCTCATGGGAACTTGCTGTTAAATCCAGCCAGGAATTTTGCCTACAGGTTGTAGCATCTAACAATTTTTTTCATTTGTCTTTGCCTGGCCTGCTGTGCACGTAGATGTTTACTTACAACAGTAGGGTGCTATTAAATTAACACATTTTCAAATTTGTTCCTTTTTTTTTTCTCTCCTTTTTATTTGTATAAAATGAAATGTCATATTTTCAAATATTCATAGTTGAAATACTATTTGTTGTCTCAGTGCTTTTATCTCTGATATAATACAAGACGAGATATTCTCTAAAATTTAACACACTGTAAAAGCAATACCAATAATTATAAAAAAAATATTGAATTTGAAATTGAAAATAGAAAGAAAATGGAATCTATCTATAACTGCCAAACTCAAATTCCATTGGTACCGTAGATTGGGAAACCATTTTTTCCAGGAGCATTATAAAAAATGTTGTTGCTCAAGATTTTATTATTTTACCTAAACTGCCCTCCAAAACTGAGAGGTGATTAACTGCTAGGAAATACCTCTATTTTCTTAAGTTTAAAAAAATAATTTTAAAAAATAAATACATATATTTTTAAAAGGCTGTTTATTGTATAATCCTTTTTAATAACATTTCCTGGTTCACAGTGACTTATTATATTACCCCAAGGAAAAATAATTATTGTGGCATTGACCGTTTCTTGATGTTGTGTATCGCTTTCCTAATACATGCTTGTATACTGCATGTCATATAATAGGTGCTTTTTAGATTTATATAACACTCAACTATTTCTATAAAGGACTTGTTCCATTTACTCTTGGCGATCTCTTAAGCCATAAAAGAGATAATTTTTATATATATATATATATATATTTATATATATATATATATATATATATATATCTAACATAGTATGTAGCTTGATAACATGTTATACAGTCAAGTGTGTAGGCTAATCATAACATTTGAACATTGTAAAGCTACCAAGAGATATCTTGACCTATTTTTTAAATTTTTTTCCCATTCTTTTTTCATAAAAACAAACTAAAATATATATATTAATTTTAAATATCAAAGAGGCATTTGGATTCTTCTTAATCCCAACCCTTTTGGGCAATACAGAATTCAACACTTAGGGGGGGGGGGGAGGGGGCATGTCCATACACAAAGAAGTAAACAGTCCATCAAGAGGGTCTTAGTTACTCAAATGTAAATGTTCAATGATTGGTTGGTTGGCTGTCTTGTGTTTTCAGCACACCCACAAAAACATTTGCCATCAATGCAATAGCTGTCTATCAATTAAGATGGTGCTAATAAATGGTGTTAATTGTGTGGAATTAAGCAGAGAGCTGGTGAGGGATAAACTTAATCAATCAAATAAATAAATGATATGTCAGGTCACGCAGATCATGCCACTTATATCTGTTTGTGTGTGTGTGTGCGCGCATATATATATAGATGTGTAAGTAGAAAATGCTAACACTCAAATAACATATACATTTGAAATATACATATAAATATATGTAGGCAGTTAAAACAAATTGACTTGAGCTCGTATGACAAAGAAGATTTTGTTAAAATATAGAATTTATGATTTTGTTAACATTTAGAATTTATTTCCTACCTACTGTCAGCTAGGTTACAGTTTATTAACACTCCCATGAATTAATAGATTTAATTCAAATGTATTCCGCTGAAGTCCCAATTTACATTTTATCATGTATTTAAATATGTCCTATTTGGGCTGTTTCAGTGATAATTGAATTTGTTGGGCTGCTAATTAAAATGCACCACACCATTTGAGTACCCAATCTCTTTCCTAAGAGCTGACGCGGTTTTGATTAATGAAATAATTTGTCAGTCCATAGCTTGAGTGTGTTGAAGTGATGAATGTCATAGCAATTAGGATCAGGTCAGGGTACAGTTGAAACATGGGAGATTACTCTTAAAGCAATCGCTACACAGTTGTCCTGCTGAGGACAAAAGGACAGCTAGCTTAGTGTTGTTCCTGGTTGTGGTACATATTATTTTGATCCACCATAAAGAGATAGCTTATTTAGTATCCAACCTAATACGTTGTCATGGCAATTAGGATCAATTCAGGGTACAGTTGAAACCTGGGAGATTACTCTTAATACAAATGAAACATAGTTATCCTACTAAGGGAAAAAATGGCACCTAGCCTAATGTTGTTCCTGGTTGTGGTACATATTATTTTGATCCACCCTAGAGAGATAACTCAATTGGTATCCAACCTAATATGTGTCTAGAAGATTTTCCTTCCTATTATGGGCCAGGTAGAATTCCTTCCCTAAATGGATTTAACAAATAGATCACCAACAATCTATGGCACTCTAACTCCAATTGATGCACTTGCCTAACACTGGTTTTACTGTGGCCATCTTGAATTCACCTATGTTAAATTTCATCTGCAATCTATTCTATAAATAACACAAGTTAATTGAGAAATATTGCAAAATAGTTTTTTTTAAAATGTCAACGCCAAATTAAAGTTGCGATTTGTGAATGAATAAGGTTCAATACACCAATCATATAAACTGATGCAGCTTTAGTAACTTTTTAATATTGTTTGGCTTTCAGATCAAAAGAACCTCAGTGGAATCCAGGTTAGTACTATGGTGTTTGGAAAAGAAATTGGTCAAAAGACAGTTTGTAGACAAAAACTGTCTAGCTTGTGCATCTTGACTGTGTGTGTGACCATGGACCATGGTATCAGGCAATGTCTGGTATGGATTAATTTAACTGGTTTTGATAACAAATGTATACTCTAGGCTTGGAATACAAACATTTAGGTGTGCAGAGTTCCAGCCATTTTGAAAGCTGCAGTATGATTTTTAAGAACAGTACTTGACAAAAATAACAGTTAAAAGTCTTAGAAGTTATCTAAAGTCTTTGGTTTGCCCATCATATCAAAGTTATCTAAAGTCTTTGGTTTGCCCATCATATCAAAGTTATCTAAAGTCTTAGTTTTCTTCAACATATCTGAGTGATCCAATATTAACAGTTATCCCTAATGACAAAATGATCTGTCTGGTGATGAGGCAAATACTAATACTGAGTCTTGCACAAAGCTCCAGCCTGGTTCATGTTGTGATGATTGAAAGGCTTGTTAGAAATGTTTGCAATACTTTTTTTTTAAAAAAACGAATAAAGGTAAATATTTAAACATAAGAATATCAAGCAAGATACGCTTAAAGACTTATTTTAAAAAAAAGTAACACTTGTAAATGTTATAACTATTGATCGTAATGACTTCCAGAGGAGGGCTCTCTGCGGTTGTTTCAACGTGGCCGTGCGCTGAACCTCTATGGACCATCAGATCTGACAGATTACAGCCCCAGCAAACAGGTTGATGCCCCCACAGAAACACTACAGCTGGAATGGGTGTATCCTTCAATACCAGTACCAGCCCTTATGACATCTCATGTCCACCTTGTACCGACCCTTATGTCATCTCATGTACTCATTGTACCAGTCCTTATGTCATCTCATGTACTCATTGTACTAGCCCTTATGTCATCTCATGTACTCATTGTACAAGCCCTTATGTCATCTCATGTACACATTGTACAAGCCCTTATGTCATCTCATGTACTCATTGTACCAGTACTTATGTCATCTCATGTACTCATTGTACCAGCCCTTATGCCATCTCATGCACTCATTGTACCAGCCCTTATGTCATCTCATGTACTCCTTGTACCAGCCCTTATGTCATCTCATGTACTCATTGTACCAGCCCTTCTGTCATCTCATGTACTCATTGTACCATTCCTTATGTCATCTGATGTACTCATTGTAGCTAATTATACCAGTCCTTTAGCCATCTCATGTACAAAAACTAATCTTACCAGTCTTTATATCATCTCATGTACACAAATTATACCTGTCCTTATGTCATCTTATGTACTCAAACTAATCAAACCAGGCCTATGTCATCTAATGTACTCAAACTAATCATACCAGTCCTTATGTCATCTCATGTACACACATCAATCCTTATGTTCTCTTATGTACACAAACTAATAACTTTCAATGTACCGTATATCCTGGCGTATAGGACACAGTGGCGTTTAAGACACTGTGGACACATTTTTAAGGGAAAACATTCTACATTACCGTGCATAAGAAGCAGCCCATATTTTAGGGGTATTTTGAGTGGGGATTACACGTGGAATGCAATAATTTATTCGTGCTACATTAGTATTAGCTTGTTGGCTAAGTTTGTCAGGGTGTCTCAAGGGTCAAGCGATTTTATGTGAATATATTAATCTGACATTGGCTGTTGAGGGTTTCTTCCTCTTCATGAAGATCATTCAAAGTCCTTGACCTTGCCTATAGTTATGGATACCGTGGAAGAGACTGCAGATCTAATCTCTATTTCCTGCCCACTGGTGAAGTCATCTACTTCACTGCTGCTGTTGTTGTGCTGCATAATGTTGAAGAGCAGACGCAGCGACATTATCTGGGCCACACCGACGACATCAAATGGTAGGTTAAATATATGATGGTTTTTAATAGGCTCTACTAGGCCAGTGCTACCAGGGACTCTATGGAAGGTGGGTAGATTCACTAGGTCTGGGCTACCAGGGGCTCCATGGAATGGGGTAGCTCTGCTAGGCCTGGGCTATGAAGGCCTCCAGGGAATGGGGTAACTCTACTAGGTCTGGGCTACCAGGGGCTCCATGGAATGGGGTAGCTCTAATAGGCCAGGGCTACCAGGAGCTCCATGGAAGCTGGTAGGTACAAATTATTTTCAGTTTGTAATCTTTAAGGTCAGCAAAATGTTATCAGTTACAATTGTTACATTTGTTTTTACCAAATGACTTGCGGGTGACCAAACATTGGAAGTAATGCTCTAGTAACAACTAAAAGATCAGGATTCTTAACAGTTAAATTCTCTTATTTTAACACAGCGGGTTGCCATTACAAAATAGGAATTTGCTAATTATCTGTTTGCTGAAGCATTTTGATACATAAACTTAAAGTTTTTAATTAAGACGGTGATGCATAACATGTTAAATCCAAGCTTTTTATTCTTTTCACAGCATTGCCATTCATCCCGACAGGATAAAAATAGCCACGGGTCAGGTGGCTGGACACGACAACAGAGATACAAAGGTACGGACAGAAGGATAGAGCCATCTTTGATATCACTTCGTGTCTGCTTGAGCACAACCTTGTAGTATAGATGTTATTTTCATATATTGCCTGCTGTCCTGTGATTTTGGTGGTTGAGATTTTCTTACACAGGTTTTACCTTATCCAAATCGAAGGATGTTGTGGAGCAGGCCAGGGCCCTACATGGGCTCAAGCACCACTGATGATAATGATGATGATTACATTAAACTGAATATATACACAATGATACACACACTGGCATTTAACTTAATAGCGCCCATAATTATTTTCTTATTTTGATTGTATTTTATTGTAATACATTTAAATCACTAAAGCCACAGTTGGCAACCAGCTGTGGACATTTTCTATTGGGGATCAGTTATGGGTATTTGCTGTTGGGTACAAATAAGAATTTTTTTTACCAGTGTAATTTCCAGAGTTTAAGCAATTATGCAACACTCTCAATGGCATTGATTTTAAAGTGTAAAGTAAGATTTAGCAAAACAGAAATACCCAACAGAAAGGCATAAATAATTATAGTAATTAGATTCTGTCAACTCTCCATACAGCAGGTCCTTTTTGGAATATGGCTTTCCCCCATTCTCCTTACACGGCCTAACCAGCGAAGTATCAAAACCTCTGTGTGTTTGGCACTTTGTTATGCCATCCAATGCACAGAATGCACCGCAGGAATCTGATGGAAGCTCTTGAGTTTCTGCTTATGACTGGCATATGTTGTCCACACTTCCTAGCCATAGTACTGACCACGCTTAGTTTTGTGCTATTGGTGAACTTCGAATCGTTCAACACACGCTTATTCAATTTAGCCATAGCTGCTGCTGCTTTTGCAGTCCTGATGCTCACCTCTTTGCCTATCACCTCTTCGTCTATGCGTATGTCTTTTGTCCAATTTTCTGTTATTAGCATTGCCACTCTATAGATTTCGTATTTGGTGAACAAAAAAGATCACAACAAACAACCCTTACTGTGTCGAAATAATACATGTAGCACTTTCTTACTTTAGAAATATGTTCATTTAATTTTAAAAAAAGATAATTTATTGCTGTATTAAATGTGTAGATATTTTGTTGCTGTGTAAAATGTGTAGATATTTTGTTGCTGTGTAAAAGTATGTCTGTATTTTGTTGCTTCTCCTGCACTGCCTTGGTATTTTTTGTTGTTGCTCACATTTGGTTTGTTTTGCCTTAAGCATCAAGCAAAGAAAAAAGGTGCAGCTTCTGCTGTGGATGATAGCCTTGTAAGTAAATGATTCTTTTGTTTGGATCAACTTTTGTTTATTGATATTTATCCCCCAATTCATTGATTTTATTTTATTTCTTATACTTAAGAAACAATTTATTTAATTTTAAAAGTTCCATTATTCTAGTAACTCCCTGTCCCCCACGCCCTACCATTGGAGCTATTCAAAGCTGCCAAAAGTAATGATCGCAGTAATGGTAAGAACCATTGTTTCCTTATCTTACTGGCTTCCCCTGACTCCTAAACTGACCACCTAAAAATGTTTTATTTAAAGAAATTTAAATGGAAGTTGTTTATATATATTTTTTAAATTGTATTTTTTCTTTTTATATTTAAAAAAAATTATTTTAATTTATTTCTAACAATTTGTACTTGTTTAAAATTTTTGATGAAACATTTACGATTAGAATCTATGTCAGCAAAACTGAATGCAAAAAAAAAAAATAATAAAAAAATTCCAATTTATAAATTCAATAAATTTGTGTTATGTACTGGCAAGTACATATTTTTCTTGAAACACAAAAGTTTGAAGATAATTTTATGCTAATTTTACTATTACACATAGAGTGCTTTAAATGTTCCCATATTTGTTTTTTGCTTATTTGTTATAAGTTTCCCCTATAAAGCTTAAAATTGTATCCATCATGTCTCAATTTAAGGAACTGGGTGCAACAAGTGTAGCTGGTTTTGTATGACCTAGATATCAGAACAGCGGATACACTGACTGGTCGGTTCCTGCCCCCTTTTCCATAGGGACTGGGTTAATGTGATATTACATTGTATATGGATTCTAATGTTGCCACTGCTCCCAGCAATTAATATATTCTGTTCGTGTCACTTTATAATTCAATACATGATCTGACATCTGATGCCCTACACAGTACTATTCCATAACACCGGTCTTACATCTGATGCCATAATAAACAACACTGGTCTTACATCTGATGACAGACACTGCATTGCTCTGACATCTGATGCGTCACACAAAACAGCTCTGCTGTAACATCTGACCATGAAAAATTGTCTGTCCACAGCCGCATGTGAGAGTATGGGATTCTGTCAGTCTCAACACCCTTCATGTCGTTGGCCTTGGTGTCTTCAACAGATCGGTGTGCTGCCTGTCCTTCTCCAAGCTGGTCAGTAACCAATAGTAATCTTAGCAATACGAGCATTTGATAAAGTTGTAGTGGTAGAGGTGGTCGTATGACTAATGCAAGTTGTTTTTTTAATGATTGTATGGACACTTTCCCTATGATTGTATTGACGTTCTACTTGTGATGATTGTATTGGCATTTCCCATGTGAGCATTGTACCGACAGTCACCCTATGATTGTATTGACAGGACGGTGGCCAGCAGCTGGTGGTTGTGGATGAAGCCAATGAACACATCATGTCAGTGTGGGACATCAGTAAGGAGAAACCTCACAAAGTCACTGAAATAAAGGTAGGCAATAATGGGATTCACCCCTTTGGCTGGGAAGCCTTGGATTACTTGAGTGTTAAGACAGTTAAACCTTCAATACATCTCATGCTTAGAGATTTGTCTTGTCCCCTTCCAGTGTGGCTATATGTTAACTTTCCAAGTGCAGTCTCACTTCCAGTATGGCCATGTTTTAACCCTCTTGAGTGCAGACCCCCCTTCCAATAAGGCCATGTTTTAACCCTCTTAAGTGAAGGCCCCCTTCCAATAATGCTGTTTTAACCCCTGAGTGCAGACCCCCTTTCAATAATGCCATCTTTTAACTCCCTGAGTGCAGACCCCCTTCCAATAATGCTATGTTTTAACCCCTGAGTGCAGACCCCCTTTCAATAATGCTATGTTTTAACCCCGAGTGCAGACTCCCTTCCAATAATGCTATGTTTTAACCCCTAAGTGCAGACCCCCTTCCAATAATGCTATGTTTTAACCCCTGAGTGCAGACCCCCTTCCAATAATGCTATGTTTTAACCCCTGAGTGCAGACCCCCTTTCAATAATGCCATCTTTTAACTCCCTGAGTGTAGACCCCTTCCAATAAGGGCTATGTTTTAACCCGAAGAGTTAATGTCACAATATTTGTAGGTTTTAATGTTCAATCCATTTATTGCAGATTTATTTTCCTGATTCTTTTCTTGTTTGAAGACTTATGTAACCATTTAACTAGGTCATTGAACACTTGATATCCACATAGTGCATAGAGTAAAAATAGCCTTCTATCTCCCATGTAAAATAAGGTTAAAAGATGGTTAACTTAATAAATTTGTCAAGACTGACGATATTGATTTCACTTAATTAATTTCAATAAAAGAATCTGTATTACTGCAGCTAGCAAAATTTACCAATGAATTTTTTATAATTACATCTAAATTGCAATCAAATTCATCATCTGAGGCCATTTTTTGACAAAATTAATATTGATTGGTATAAAAAATAAATAAAAAAAACCACAATATTTGACAAAAATGAGACTTTAAAGAACGAGTTATTTTCATTTAAAAGTTGTGATTTATCCATTTGGGAAGGATGTAAACACGTTAGAATGACTGTGCAGCTAATGGGGGATTATTCCTGATTTTTTCTTGATTCTATGTTTATATAGTTCTGATCTGCATCGATCGACGTCGTGTGGACATAAAGTGTACAACAAGGATAAATTAATAAGTCAGTCCAATTATTGTATTTCATTGTACAGAGCTCAGCAGACCCAGTGCTAGCTGTAGAATATCATCCACTAGAGAAAAACCAAATTGTCAGCTGTGGCAAGGGACAAATCAGCTTCTGGACTTTTGAAGGTGGATCACTGGCCAAAAAACAAGGCATTTTTGATGTAAGGGGGGAAAACAAACCTAAATATAAACTTAGTTAATTAAAGAATACTCACTATTTGTTGCGTTGCTAGAAGGTGGGCTCCTAATATTGGTTTTGTTATGAGTTAAAGTTTAGTCAATATTTGTCGAGTTGCTAAAACTCTGATCTCTAGGGTGATCTGGTAATAATTAATGATTAATAAACGTATTTGCTAAAACTCTGATCTCTAGGGTGATCTGGTAATAATTAATGAATGTATTTCCTCAGAAATATGAAAAACCCAAATATATTTTGTGTTTGGCTTTTGCTGACAGTGGAGATGTTCTGTCAGGTGACTCCAATGGAAACATTTTTGTTTGGGGCAAAGGTCAGTATGGAGCAGATTAATTTTGTTTGGGATACAGTGGTCAGAATGGAATATGTAAATTATTTTTGGGAATGGTCAGTATGGAGTATATAAATTATATATGGGCTGTAGTCAGTGTGCATTTTAAAGATTGGGATGGGTGGGGGGGGCCACAAGGGTCAGTATAAATGTTAATTTTTGGGGGGTAAGTGGGATATGTTAAATCATATTTAACCCGATTTTATTTCTACTCTTATTAGTTGTTCCATTTCCATCACAAAATTTTAAAGAAATATCAAAATAAGTGTCTCCTAGGACCTGTTATTCCTTGATGTTTTTCAGGAAGTCAAAGAATAATCAATGCCATGCCTGCAGCCCATGAAGGAGGAGTGTTCTCCCTTTGTATATTGAAAGATGGCAGTCTGATCTCTGGAGGAGGCAAGGATAGAAAGATCATCCAATGGGACAGCACCTACAAGAAGACCGGTCAGGAAACTGAAGTGAGAAATAGCATTCATGGGTTTTTATATAGTTGAAATTATTTAAGTTTGTAATGTCTTCCTTTTACAGAGCCCCTTTTTACCCTTTCTACTCCCTGCCACTGCACAAGGGTACATAACTCTGTTTTAAATCTTTTATTATCTTTTATGATAGTTTATTTTCGGTAAATTAGATAATTTACAGAAAATAAACTAGAAGCAGGAAAATGAAAGTTAAGATAAAAATACAAATAAATTGACATATTTTATTGTTGGTTTGATTTGAAAGATGAAATCCAAATAATTTTAAGATATCCACAAAATGAGAAGGGAAAAATAACCAAAATTTTGTCAATATATTGTCCTCTATGAAGCACATTAAATTCTATGAAGCACATTAAATTCCAGTCTCTGGTGTCGCCTACGGCTGGAATTACTTGTTTTGGATGTAGAGGCCTGTAGGAGTACACTTCAGGCACAACACTAACATCATATATTAAATTTATGTAAAAAAAAAAATAACAACCTTTATTTCACGTGAGAAAACTTGATGCCAGTAGGAGTGTTCTTGGCCACTTTTGCATTTGTTGCTCGGCCAAGTGTTGATAAAACTTTTCTGGAATAAACAGAAATATAATTGTATGCAACTGCATCATCAGGCAAATAATGTTTAGGGCATGTGATTGCTCTTTAAATGGGAAAAAAAGTTGATTGGTGAAAAATGGGGGGGGGGGGGGGTTGGCGGGAACGAACTAGGCTTAAGGAAAAAGCTCCATGTTTCAGGTGCATCAAACGGTAAAGAGTTGACCGCTGATTTTTTTAACCAACTAGTACCATGTCTTGTATAAACAACAAGTACCATGTCTTTGTGCAGGTTCCTGAGGCCAATGGACCAGTGCGTACCCTGAGTCAAGGGAAAGGTGGTTTAATACTAGTGGGAACAACCAAGAATTGCATTCTGCATGGATCTCTGGACCTGGAGTTTTCCCTCGTTGTCCAGGTGGGGGTAAAATTTAGTTACTGAAATAATTTTAATAATGTTTTTTTTTTAAATTTCTTTCTGGTTCATTCAAACGGTACTGTTTGATTTAAGTTGAAAATCAATACTGTAAACAAAGTTTCTCTTTTTAATTTTATTAAGCTTATGAAGATGAGGTTTGTCATTAAATCAGCTGGTCTCCTGTTATTGTTTAGGGCCACACAGATGAGCTGTGGGGATTGGCCAGCCACCCATCTCAACACCAGTTTCTGACCTGCGGCTCAGACAAGCAACTTTTCCTCTGGGACTCACAGTCTCGTACTGTTGTTTGGAGCAAGGAAATGAATGTAGGTTCTGGATCATTTTAAAAATAAGTTTTTTTGTTGCATACATGCATAGGTGGGGTGTCTCAGTGCATCGTCTGGGTGTCTCAGGGCATTTTGGGGTGTGTCAATAGATTGTATGGGTATCTGTCTTTGTACATTGTCTGAGTGTCTCAGTGCATTTTGGGGTGTCTCAGTGTATTTTCTGTGTGTTTTAGTGCATTGTCGGGGTGTCCCAGCGCATTGTCCAGCTGTTTCCGTTGATTGCCTGAATTATTTAAAGTAAAGTTTAGTTTACTGAGGAATACCAATGGACAGTCACTTGATTTAGTCATGTCGATAATCTCAAGATTTAAGGTCACATCTATCTTAACATATCTGAAATCTGTCTTAGTATTGGGATTGTTTCCCTGTGTTTCTTGTTTAGGATGCTATTCACAGCTGCTGTTTCCATCCTAGAGGGGGGATTATTGCTGTAGGCACCAGTGTGGCACGCTGGCTTGTCCTTGACTTCTCAACACACGAGATTGTTTCAGTTCACACAGATGGCAATGAGCAGATTGAATGTATCCAATATTCACCAGGTCAGTGTATCCACTGCTCACCAGATAAAACTAATACAGACCTGTTTACTCTTACGATTTTGGCGTACAGTGTACGATTTTGAGGTGTATACAATATATATTCTGTATGTTTATTTTTTGATACTAAGATAATTTATTGAACGATTTTGTGATGATATTGTACGATTTCAAGAGTTTGGGGATAAACAGGTCTGCTAATATCCACTCAAACTATCCCATACTCACCAGGTAAATCTAATATCCACTAGAACTATCCCGTACTACCAGGTAAATCTAATATCCACTAGAACTATCCCATACTCACCAGGTAAATCTAATATCCACTAGAACTATCCCATACTCACCAGGTAAATCTAATATCCACTGCAACTATCATGTACTCGCCAGGTAAATCTAATATCCATTAGAAATATCCAATAAGTTATTTGTGATATTTTTTGTAAATAGTAATTCTGTTAATCCTATTGATTTTGTTGCTATATATTACCTTTGACCTTTTGTTTCAGATGGATCCATGATCGCCATTGGTTCCCGTGACAATTTCATCTACATCTATGCAGTGTCTGAAGATGGGAAAAAATATTCTAAAATTGGAAGATGTTCAGTAAGTCTGCTCACTCTAAGGGCTATCAGTTTGAGAACCTGTAAATTCAGAATAAGTTTAAAGAAATAATTACTTTATTTGGAAACCTGACGTTATTAACAATCAATGGTATTTTGATAATCAAAAGTAGAGCAAAGTTAATAACTTTTTTTTTTGTCTGCATCCAGTGTGTGTGTGTGTAAATAGCTGTTGGCAGCTCCTCCAGGGTGTGTGAAAAGATATATAATCTCTGACGAATGTCATTGTAGGATTACTTTTCAATGCAAATAATCAAACTATTTCATCTTGCTTTTAAATTTATATCATTGATTAAAAAAGAGTTTCCCAGATATAATTCATTAGTGCCCCTAAACCTGCAGGAGTACCACTTTGAGAACTACTGATCTTGAAACTCTGGGGTCATGGGTGTGAAAATGTATAATGTTCGAGGAGTGTGAAATTGTCTGTCACATTAAAGATGGCTAAAACTCTAGAATACATTGTTGGCGTTTAATAAAATCTTCCATAGCAATGTTGTGACAGGAAGGTTTGATGGCATAATACAATCTTCTATACCAATGTTGTGACTGGAAGGTTTGATGGCATAATACAATCTTCTATAGCAATGTTGTGATAGGAAGTTTGATGGCATAATACAATCTTCTATACCAATGTTGTAACAGGAAGGTTTGATGGTATAATACAATCTTCTATAGCAATGTTGTGACAGGAAGGTTTGATGGCAAAATACAATCTTCTATAGCAATGTTGTGATAGGAAAGTGTATAAAAAAAACTTACTGGCATCAAGAAATATGTTCAAACAATTAAAATATGGCTAATTTGTTTTCAGGGCCACTCAAGCTTCATCACACACGTTGATTGGTCCCAAGACAGCCAATACCTGGCCAGCAACTCCGGAGACTATGAATTACTCTTCTGTACGTTGACAAATTGTTCACTCCTAAATCACTCATCTTCTCTGGTGTTTTATCTTGAAATGTACTATTCTCATATGATTCCTTTAAAATGTTCTGAAGACAAAAATCTTAACCCCATAACTGTCATAATGGCAGATCACTGACCCTTACAATCTGCATAGCAAAATCATCATTTAGAATTCGAATATTTACATTAAATCATTTATATAGAGTGATTTCCCCTTAACCAATCTACTTAAAAATCTGGTTAAGGGGAAATAACTCTATAAAAAGGTGTTTGCTTTCTATTTCCATTTCTATCTGTTTTAACATGCTTTTGTCTAAAGCTGGTTTTGTGATATTGGGGTGTGAAATTTGCTCATTTTATCTACCATTTTGTCTGTTGCTGGAGAAACACCCATTCCAGATTGCAAAACCAATACTGACTTTCTGTATCGGAATAATTTCAAATGCATTATGATGAAAACAATGATTTTGGGGATATTCCACATGCTAGTAATGACAGTATAAGCTCTAGAGGACTTGACTGCTCTCCATAAAAACCATTGAAAAACAGAGACTATAAAAATAATGAATAATCTTTCGCCCTATCGATAAAGTAACAAAATATCTGTTGTATTAAGTGTGCTGTCGGCCGGGTTTAGCTGTTATATTAGTTGAATGGGTTAATAAATTATATTAATTTACAGACTATAAAATTATGCCAGGTCTTTTTAACTGACTTTTTTTTAATATATATATAAAATTGATGTGTAATTTGTACACCGTTGTATTAAGGCTGGTTTCATTCTGTTTGTCCGGGTCAATTTCTGACACTCTTCTGTCAAAATCATTTTCTTGAATTCCCACAAAGTGTAAACTTGGTTGACAATGCCATATTACAATTGGTTGACAATGCCATATTACGACACTTTGTGGGGCAGGGGTTTCACCTGGATAATCATTCAAAGTCAGCTTGGCGTGTTTGCTGAGGCTGCTGTTAAGTTGACTAAATTCCATAAACCATATTCATACCTGCAAACGAATTAATTAAAAACTTTGGAATTGTTTTCCCCCAGGGACTGCAAGCAGCTGTAAAATTTTGAACAATCAGGCGGTCAGTCGAGATATCAAGTGGGCAACTCAGAACTGTGTCATAGCCTTTAGCACAGCAGGTACACACACTTCTCTTTGTATACTGGGTCATAGCCTTTAGCTCAGCAGGTACATACAATTCTCATATTATACCGGGTCATAGCCTTTATCACAGCAGGTACATACATGTCTCATTATATACTGGGTCATAGCCTTTAGCTCAGCAGGTACATACACTTCTCATATTATACTGGGTCATAGCCTTTAGCACAGAAGGAATATACCATTCTCATATTATACTGGGTCATAGCCTTTAGCACTGCGGGTACAAACAGTTCTCACCATATACTGGGTCTATTTCAACATTTAAGTTAACATAAACATAGCCACAAATGAAGCCAAAGTAAGGAGGTAAAATACTGACTTAGTAATGTGCTCAAATAAATAGTCTGCCATTTTAGTGTTGAGGGGTGCTCAGTTGCTTGTTTTGAACTCTATATCTCAAGTAAATAAAAGTGAAGATTGGAATAGGTCATGTTTGTAACACACAGGTATCTGGCCTGAAGGGGTTGACGGTACAGACATCAATGGCTGCTGTAAGTCACACAATGAACGGCTGCTGGCCTCGTGCGATGATTTTGGAAAAGTCAACATCTTTTCTTACCCTGTAATCTATCCAAAGGTTTGTACCGGTATATTAAATCTGAGTTGTTCAAGCGAGGGGTATCATTTTATGATTCACATTACTCTTAGCGAGTTGAATCATTGTATCAGTCACATTACTCTAGGTAGGTGAATCATTGTATCAGTCACATTACTCTAGGTAGGTGAATCATTGTATCAGTCACATTACTCTAGGTAGGTGAATCATTGTATCAGTCACATTACTCTAGGTAGGTGAATCATTGTATCAGTCACATTACTCTAGGTAGATGAATCATTGTATCAGTCACATTACTCTAGGTAGGTGAATCATTGTATCAGTCACATTACTCTAGGTAGGTGAATCATTTTCTTCTGTAATAAAGAGGAACTTGAGATGATGATGGTATAATAAAATATGGCTTATTATGGAGATTTTATTTTTGTAATAAAAAAAATATTGAAGTAAGTTTGTTGCCTAATAAAGTGAACCCATTTACTTACTTTGGCATTGGGGGGGGGGGGGCAACCCCTTTTCCTGGGTATATGTGGAGGAGTTTACACAAATTCTCACCAAGTTCATTTAAAAAATTTTTCTAGAGTGGCAGCCATTCCTACAAAGGTCATAGCAGCCATGTGACTTCTGTCAGCTTCTTGTTTGATGACTCACGCTTGATATCCACTGGCGGCAAGGATACAGCCGTGCTGCAATGGCAGGTACTGTAACCGCCCGCTACGACACGTCCAGTAGTAACCACCTGCATCGGCAGGTCCTGACACGTGAACAGAACCGCTTGGCCCAGATGGCACACGTCTTATGGAGCTGGACAAGATCGTTACCTTTTGTTCATATTTTGAGCTCATTATGACTAATTATTTGTGCATTTATGTTTTGATGAATTCTTACTGTAGCTTGCTTAACAAGGAGTTGAGCTGGCCTGGTTACAAGGCGACATCATCACTGTACGTACATTTATAGGATGGCCTGACTGTTGATCACAGAATTTTACTGCAACAACATTTATTTAAGGCAGCACTCTTACAATATGTCTTAGCTACTGTCAGCATTGGAAAACAGGAGGTGCCATGTTTCATTGATGGCTATATCTTCAATGAAATGTGGTCTCGCCTCCCCTCACCCCCTTTAATAATTAGTTTCATGAAAACTCGAAAGTCTCGTTAAAATCTGTCTCACTTCAAACAGCTGCAATTTTAAAAAAAAATTTATTCAATAATCTTTGCTGGTGTCAATATTCTGGAAGTACCACATGTATTCTGGATTTTTTAACATGATTCTACTCTATATTTTCCTGGTCAGACAGGTGAAAGGGATACAACTGTGGCCTAAGTACTGCTCTATATCTGGGTTAGACAAGTCATAGATGACACAGTATCTTGCCTGCTAACCCTCATGTTAGATACAGGCCCAGTTGTCTCAGCGCCTTGTAAGATGTCTTTAAGTGCTGTCTGTTGATCATCTATTTTCTGCCTTGAATCATTCCTTTCTCTCACATTCAATTTTGACTCTCTTAGATAACAATTTAAGACTTTTTTTCAAATTTGATGTCAAATTTTTTTTGTATTGTGATACATGTAAACATGACTTGTATTATTAATATTGCTATGACAATAAACATTTCTTTATGTCTCAAAACCGATGGACTCCTGTTTTAATTTATTTATTTAAAAATTTACTAACAGCCAATGAAAACTTAAATAAACAGAAAGTTTATCAGAACAATTTTCTGTTCATTTTAACAATAACTTGATACACTGAGGGCCTGGCCTGTTTCCATTGTTGGTCAGTTTCCTCTTTTTACAAGATCAATTCAATTTCATATGCTCTTTAATGGTTTCTGGGTTTCGCCACCACACGTGGACCTGCTCTATTGGAATTCTGCATGTTGAAATCTTGTTTTATTAAAGCTTCAGGAGACTTTTCCTATGTCAGAAGAAACATTTCATAATATTGAATTGATGATGGTTTATCCCAAGATAAAACTAGTGAAAATAAAGATAAAAGTGACCCTACTATTACTACTAAAAGTAAATAAAGACTGTAAGTTCTAAGATTACTTAGTCACAAAATACACATTTTGAGAAAAATCCAGTTCAAATTTTATTTTATTTTTAAATTTGATCATTCTTATTTTTTGGCCAGTTTAAAGGGAATTATGTATATTAATGTGTTCAAATTGATTCAATACATTTGGCTAAACCTGGTGAGAAAATTTCACAGTTTAAGATTGAAGAAAAGTTTGACTTAGTACTTTTAGCCCTAGGGTCTTCAATTTAAAATATGTTTTTAAAATATGTTGTTTAACTGCCCAATCTATCTCCATCTTGTCTCAGTTCCAAAAATTTCAATTTTCAAATAGATCAATCACTTCTTACAATAACCTATCACATCTTACAATAACCTATCACTTCTTACAATACCCATTTTTTTTTTTACAATACCCAATAATTTCATTTCAATGACCTATCTCTTCTTACAATAACCTATCACTTCTACTTACAAAAACAATACTCAATTATTTCATAAATTAACCTATCACTTCTTACAATACCCAATTATTTCTTACAATAATATATCTCTAACCAGTCTAATGTCGCGACCCTTTAATATACTATAGAAGAACTATATTTTTATAGAAACATAAATTTGAGGACAATCATTGACACTTATAGAAACATAAATTTGAGGGCAATCACTGACACTTATAGAAACATAAAATTTGAGTGCAATCATTGACACTTATAGAAACATGAATTTGAGTGCAATCATTGACACTTGCAGAATCATAAAATGGACATCTTTAGTATCATAAGACCATTGTCGTAACAAAGGCGAAAGTTGAGAATAAGAAGCTTCAAAATCTTAAAAAGATGACAGATGCATTAACCCATACCGGGGAAATTCCCAGGAAAGTAGGCCTATAGAAGTCCATAAAACTAAACTAAAATTTCCATAAACTTTTAGATTCTATTGACATTTTCATCATCTTTATGTCTACGTTGAGAAAGACAGAGCTTCTATATTTTTCTCCTAACCCTCTTCATTTTACGATTGTTTAAATAACATCTTTTGGGGTAAGGGTATTATAACCAAACTTTTCACGAGTCATCTATAGGTCAGAAGTCAATTTTGGGTCGCAATCCATTTTTTGGACTTCTTGTGATTGTTCGACCCATTTACAAACAATAAACAAAAAAAGAACAGCCACACTGAGCTTCATATAGTAGATTAAATAAACAAAAATTAATATTGATGATGTATAAATACTATATTATACAACACAGAAGTGGATATTGATAATGTATAAGACTATAATATATACTACACAGAAGTGGATATTGATGATGTTTAAGACTATTAATCTATACACCACAAAAGTTGATATTTTTTACAGCTCCGCATAAATAGTGGCGGTCTTGTCACCCCCATGCCATATGACACCATGCCACCTGACACATGCACACATATGGTGCTCTCATTAAACTCACACTGCCCACAGATGGCTATCAAAACCAGCATCACATTTCTCTGTGCTGTTGGCTGATCGGATGCATCACCATAAAGGTGGATTATTGACTGTAACAATATTCTAATGGAGAAAATTCACACAGTTCTGGTTTCGTTGTATTCACATTGTAGAATTCACAATGGAGTATTTACTAAGTAGAAATCACAATGGAGTATTTACTAAGTAGTATTCACAATGGAGTATTTACTAAGTAGAATTCACAATGGAGTATTTACTAAGTAGTATTCACAATGGAGTATTTACTAAGTAGTATTCACAATGGAGTATTCACAAAGTAGTATTCACAATGGAGTATTCACAAAGTAGTATTCACAATGTGGTATTCCTATTGGAGTATTCTCAATGTAGTATTCACAATGGAGTATTCACAAAGTAGTATTCACATTGTGGTATTCACATTTGAGTATTCACAATGTGGTATTCCTATTGGAGTATTCTCAATGTAGTTTTCAAATGGAGTATTCACAATTTAGTATTCACATTGGAGTAGTCACAATGTAGTACTCACATTGGAGTATTCACATGGTCGTATTCAAATGGAGTATTCACAATGTGGTATTCACCATGCAGTATTAAAAATGTAGCATTAAAATGCAGTAATCACACTGTGGTGTTGACATATTACCATGTTAGAATTACAAAAACTACCGGGTTGTACATTCACTTGATTTTCCTTAAGAGCATAGCATTAAGATTAAGCATTGAACATCCATGTTGTGATTGAACTATGTTCAGATATTCACTTTCCATGCTTGTTATAAGATATACAATTATTCAATTGTAGGAAATCAATATTAGGTACTTGTTGAGTTAAATAACATATTAATTTGATAGGACATACACCAAGTCAGTTAATAGGATATTCACAAATTCATTGTACAGACATGCTCAAAGTCATTTGATAGGAAACACACAGATTTCTTTGATAGAACATACACACATTTATTTGATAGGACATACATACATGTATTTAATAGGACATGTACACCTTTTTTTGATAGGACACACACAAAGTAATTTGATAGGACATACACACATTTATTTGATAGGACATATTCAAATTTATTTGATAGGCCACACACAAAGTAATTTAATAGGATGTATACAGTCATTTGGTGGTACATACAAAGTCAATTGATTGGACATACACAAAGTCATTTGACAGGACATATTCAATTTTTTTTTTTTTTTTTTAAATGGACATGTCTCTTAAGACCGATGTAAAAAAAAAAAATCCCTCCAACTATCGTGACCAAATGGTAAAATCTACCGTGAGTTTTCTCTCCAAATCTTGCTTTAAAAAATGAAGAGTCATCTCTCCATCTTGAATCGATTTATGGAATATTCCTTGTCAACAGACACTGGGGACGTTGTGCCTGGGAATGAAGAGATGGTCATGAGGGTGGGAGGGGGTGCAAAAAAAAAGGAATGGGGTAATGATGGTAATAAGGAGAGGAGGGAATACTGGTGGAAAAGGAGAATAAGGAATATTGGTTAAACCAAAAAGTAAAAGCTTTTCTCCTCCACATCACCTTATTTCAAAACACTTTACGCAATAAAATATAAAAGAAATTTTACAAAGATGTTTGGTATTATGTTTAAAAATAGTTATTTTTTTTTTTTAAATTGACGTTTCTCATTAAAAAGAGAAAAACAATTTTTCTCACAAGACCCGTTTGAACATACCGTGTCTCAGAGTTAGATGACGTTTGGTGTGTCTTAAGTGTTATATGACATTAGGACCATCTATCATAATTTTGTGACATTTGGTATGTCTTGGATGGCATTTGATGCTGCTCAATGTTAGATGGCATTTGGTTAATCTCAGTGTTAGATGAAATTGTGTATGTCTCAGATGCAGAACCGTCTTTACAGCAACAGATGCACTGGGCATAGTATTTATGCACCGAGACCCCTTAACCCTAGACGCGCACGGTTCCCTAGAGGCGTGAGGCCCCTTACTTAGTCTCAGAGCCATGAGCGCCAACCCCCCACACCCCCTCCCCCCCCCCCCCCCCACGCATGAGGCCGCCTAGTGGCGTGTGACCCTGGGCAAGTGCGCAGTGTGCGCATGCCTTAATACGCCACTGCTTTTCTCCACTAATTTCACTACTGAGGAGCGGCGTAACTAGGGTTGTTAACGCCCGGGACTATCATCTTCATATAACATTGTAGCATGATTGTAATCACAAATTCTTACTTTATTATTTTTTTTCTCTTCGATTTAAATCTGGGAGAATTAAAACTTGTTGAGGAGAGTTATTCCCCTTTAAAAAGTATCTTATCCAACTTGGGATTCGCATTTATAATATTAATTCTGGAATGTGCCGATATTATCGTGTGTAAAAATTGGGAAACTTGCTGACAACTAACTTTTAAATCAAATTAAATTGCCGCAATCTTTCAGTATTCAGTACCAATATGTAAAGCATGATGTCTCTAAAAGAGGGAGTCCCCTAGAGGCGCGAGGCCCCCTTGAAGCTTGAGGCCCTGGGCCAGTGCTCAGTGGGACCATGCCCTTAAGACGGCACCGGTTAGATGACACTCGGTGTGTCAGCGTCAAATGACATTTAGTTTGTCTTAATGCTAGATTTTGTGTGTCTCAGCGTTAAATGACATTTAGTTTGTCTTAATGCTAGATTTTGTGTGTCTCAGCGTTAAATGACATTTAGTTTGTCTTAGTGCTAGATTTTGTGTGTCTCAGCGTTAAATGACATTTAGTTTGTCTTAGTGATAGATTTTGTGTGTGTCAGCGTTAAATGACATTTAGTTTGTCTTAGTGCTAGATTTTGTGTGTCTCAGCGTTAAATGAAATTTAGGTTGTCTTAGTGCTAGATTTTGTGTGTCTCGGTGTTAAAAGATAGTATGCGTGTCCTGGTGATGGATGGACATTTGGTGCATCACAGTGTTAGACGACATAAGGGTATATCAGTTTTAGATCACGTTTCGTATGTCTCGGTGCTAAAAATGACAATTGGTGTGTCCTTATAGGGCTGAATATCATTGGTGGGCGTCAGCTTTCGATGGCATTTGGTGTGTCTTAATGTTAGATGACATTTGTTGCGTTGCAGTGCTGGATGACCTATGGTGGGTTTAGGCGACATTTGAAAGGCTTGGACTACATTTGGTGGGTTTCGTCGACATGGAGTCTAAAAGCCGACACATGAAGCAGAGTCTGTGGTTGTTTAAAATTACACCAAGTTTATTTATAGAAAGTGTTTTGTACATCACAGGTCAGCTTGGTTAATGTGACATCTTTTCAACAGGGCTGCCACTCAATCAATTTTTTTTTAAATTCCCAAGATTTGGTCAAAATATTTCCCAAGATTTCCCAAAGATCTTGAAAATATATAAGATTTTTATAATTTTTTTTTTTTATGGATATTGGGAATATTTTTTAAAAAAAAGTGAGTTTAGGCCCTGAATGGGGTAGTGAATTCTCAAGACCTTGGGAAATTTCCCAAGGTGTGGTAGCCCTGCTTGTCAAGAAATGTATACTTTCTTATTGTATCATCGTAGCTATTTAAAGTATAAAACAGGCTCGGGGGGTGGGGTGCTCTAGCGCCCGAAGTGTGACTCGCGCAAAATTTGATGTAACCTGACTAGAATGGCGCCCCTGTATTGAAACTAACACTTGCTGCCCACAACTCTCTGGATATATCTTGATGAACCGAGTCCCAAAGATTTCGTGATTAGTTCTCAGGTTTATCATTTAGCTGGAATGAAACGTTCAAATAGTCGTCATTGTTTCAGCGCAAATTGAGTAGATGTTATCCCAAAGTTAACAGACAAACACATGCAGGCATGGATACAAGCACATGCAGGCATGGATACAAACACATGCAGGCGTGGATGCAAACACATGCAGGCGTGGATGCAAACACATGCAGGCGTGGATGCAAACACATGCAGGCGTGGATGCAAACACATGCAGGCGTGGATGCAAACACATGCAGGCGTGGATGCAAACACATGCAGGCGAGGATGCAAACACATGCAGGCGTGGATGCAAACACATGCAGGCGTGGATACAAACACATGCATGCGTGGATACAAACACATGAAGGCATGGATACAAACACATGCATGCGTGGATACAAACACATGTAGGCATGGATACAAACACATGCAGACATGGATAAAAACGCATGCAGACATTTATACAAACGCATGCAGGCTTTGATACAAACACATGCAGACATGGATATAAACGCAGGCAGGCTTTGATACAAACGCATGCAGGCTTTGATACAAACACATGCAGACATTGATAACGACAGATCCAAAATTTGAAAAAGGCAGAAGACTTTTTCACTCCATTTCAAACCCACTTTTTTCTCCATTTCTGCTCGTCTGCCCCCAATCTCCCTCACCGTATCGGTCAGTCTTCCCCCATCTCCCTGCCAATTTTCGTCTGCCTCCAATGCGGCCCCTTCTCCCCATCTCTGTCTGCCTCCCTCCGCACCCCCTCCCAATTTCTGTCTGCCCCTCCCCCGCCTGTCTTCCTATTTCTGTCCCCCCACCCCCCTTTTTTTTTCTCCTAAGACACGTTAGGTGTCAGCCATGAGCAGAATACGAAAGAGTTCCTCGCCCCTGACAGTTGAGTATTGTTTTTCTATAATAAACCCTGGCTAAGCTAAGCAATTCCCTGTCATGGACTGGAATTCTCCAGAACCCGATCTTCTACCCGGTCACCAGCAAACCTTTCATCCAGCATTCGTCCGTTCCCCAGTGTTTACAAGACCTGTGCTCTCTGAGACTGTCGCCAGTATTTACAAGACCCGGTCTCTGTGAGACCGCCGCCAGCCGGTGTCGAAATATTCGGAACATTCCAAATCCGTCCGGTTAATGAATTGAAGCAGGGGAGACAAGTCTCTCCACGACGATGATGAGGACGCATGGAGTTATTCTCGCGTTATTCGTCTTTCTTTCAGGTGAAATCATTTTTTTTAATTTAATTTTTACTTTTTTAAAAATTGTTTGTTTAAAAATCAAATCACATTTATTTAGTGTCTGAACATTTCTGAGTAGACAGATATTTTGTGTTAACTGTTAATATAATTTCCAATCAATGCCCACCAGTGTATCAGTCATAATAACATTCCCAGATCCCCACCAATGTATCAGTCATAATAGCATTCCCAGATCCCCACCGATGTATCAGTCATAATAGCATTCCCAGATCCCCACCGATGTATCAGTCATAATAACATTCCCAGATCCCCACCAATGTATCAGTCATAATAACATTCCCAGATCCCCACCAATGTATCAGTCATAATAACATTCCCATATCCCCACCAATGTATCAGTCATAATAACATTCCCAGATCCCCCCCCCCCGATGTATCGTCATAATAGGTTACCGGAAATTTGATGGAAAGAAATTTCGTCGACGGTATATATTGATTGACGGAAATTTGATCGAACGGATATTTGGTCGAAACTTTTTTTTCAGTTGACACGTTAAAATTTTCGTCAGATTTCTTTTTAACGCACTATACTATATAGTAAAACAAAATAATGCGTTCAAAAAGAAATTTTAAGCACAATTTCAACGTAAAAACTGAATTAAAAAAAAGATTCGACCAAATTTCAGTTCGATCAAATTACCATCGATCAATTTGCCGTCGATGAAATTTATTTCAAACAAATTTCTGGATACGGTCAAAATAATATTCCCGCGTCCCCACCAATGTATCCGTCCTATGAAAATTCCCCCCCCCCCCACCCAATATATCATCAGAGCATTCTTGTTACTTGGACAGTCCTGTAATATCGACCTCCACCCAAGCCCAACCCTCTTCCCTCAGCCTTATAGACACTCATCCGGTTCTC
>CAXITT010000019.1:2777710-2802200 GCA_964033795.1 Lymnaea stagnalis
ATATATATATAAAATAAAAATAAAATATGCTATACTTTTATATATATATATATATATATATATATATATATATATATATATATATATTGTTATTAAATGGCTGCTTCTCCTAGGTCCTAAATTCTGTAAGGTCTCATTTTGTGTGTGTTGTTTTGAATACATTTTAACTGCTTTTAGTTCTTTCAGAGGAGTTTTAAAGCCTACTTTTTGCGTTGTGTTAGTGGTAGGCCTGTATTATTCCATAATGCCTCATTGGCCTGCATCGAGCTTGTTATTTCATGTCACCCCTATGTCAGCAAAAGAAAATATATTTCTAGATCAATGGGTCAGGATACCTAGGCTAAATGCACTATATAGAACTGAGCCAATTGTTTCCCCCACAGTTTCAGTATCTCATTATATTTGTAGTCATTGGTAAATGGTAAAATCAAATCATGCCTTGCTATATAATCCCTTTCATTCGTTACCATTGATCGTGGTCACCCAATGCGGTCCACCCGCCGCGCCCTAGTGACGCCACTGGACATACTGTCATTTAACGTAGTAATGTGACATATAGTCATGAAACATAGCCCTACGAATATTTGACATAGTAATGTGATATAGAGTCATACAAAAATAGCCATTACGAATATTTTAAATACCGATAGAATTGTGACATAAAGTCTTAAAACATAACAGTAAGGATATTTGACATAGTAATGTGACTTGAAATCATAAATAGTCAGTACGGTTTCGGTATGGAACGTGGAATGACTGATGGGGTTTTTTTTTTTTGGTGACCGGGTGGCTTCAGGAAAAATATCAGGAACAGAATGACCTTTTCTCCACCTATGGCGACCTGGTAGCCTCGGGAAAAATCCTCACCATTCATTGGCAGGACAAGGTCTCACCGGAGAAGTAGCACAAGCAAATTTTAATTTTTAGAAGTCCAGCTTTAACCCGGTTTTCATTTTGTACAACAAGGGCTAGAGACCTGCGGGAACTCATGGGAACGGTGTTCCTGTCTTTTTTTTTTGTTTTTGGTTGCTTTGAAATGATACATATTTATTTGGCGTGGGGTGTGGTGTCTTGGGTGTGGTGTCCTACACTTGTGCCTCAGGACTTGAACTCTTTTTTGCAATGTATACCTCTCGTCACGGGATAAAGTTAAAGTGTTACGGGATAAACAAGTATGACAATGGTTCTCAACCTTCATCAGGCCGCGACCCTTTAAATACAGTTCCTCGTGTTGTGGTGACCCCAACCCTAAAATTTATGTTCGTTGCTACTTCATAAAGATGTGTATTCCGATGGTCTTAGGCGACCACGGTGCAAGGGTCTTTCGAACCCAAAGGGATCGTGACCCACGAGTTGAGGAACGATTTTATAATGCCTGAACACCTTTGGTGCAATTATAAAAATGAACGCTCATTTAAAAAAAAATCATTATTGTGCTTATGTTTTAAACTTGTCCAGTTAGATTCAGTGTTACCTCACTGCGCACGGTTGTTACTGCTGTTATTTCCCCCCGGCGAGATTCTTACTGTCGTTACTTTCCCCAGATGATATTGTTACTGTGGAGCGTCAGCATCTCTCACTCTTCACTACCCAGGTCGGCAACACCTACAAGTGTGATAGTGACGTCATAGTCCAGGTAGGCAGCAATGAACGGGGCGTCTCGGTGACCTTCCACGACGTCAGATTGGCGGCGTTCGGTGTGACGTCCACAGAGTTCCCAGCAGGTGAAAGAATCCTTTGAACAGTCTCTCCTCAACGGCGTCGTGTCATGGCGTCTCTATCTCTCTCCCCTTCTCTTACAGACCAGGTCCCTTCTCGCCTGTATCTTATTTCTTCTCTCCCCCCTTTCTCTTTCAAATATCTCCCTTTCTCTTTCAATATCTCGCCCGTTCTCTTTCAAAATCTCCCCCTTTGTCTTTCAATATCTCCCCCTTTCTCTTTAAATATCTCTCCCTTTCTCTTTAAATATCTCTCCCTTTCTCTTTCAATATCTCCCCCATTCTCTTTCAATATATTTCACTTTCTCTTTGAATATCTCTCCCTTTCTCTTTCAATATATCTCCCTTTCTCTTTAAATATATCTCTCTTTCTCTTTCAATATCTCTCGCTTTCTCTTATAATATCTCCCCCTTTCTCTTTCAATATCTCTCCCGTTCTCGTTATCAACCTCCCTAATTTAGTGCTTTACGTGTCTCCTTCTATCACATTTCCTTAGTTTGCAAATAAATAATAAAATATTAACATTCGAAGAATGGAAGTTATCACCGGGGGGGGGGGAGGGAAGGGCAGTGGCGTAGCTAGGGTTGGTGTCACCCCCCCCCTGCCCCCAAACTTCTATGATCGATTTTTTCTTGTTAAAATAAGTCCACAGTATAGCATCAACCTTGAACTTTTAATAAAGCACGCATTTGGATTGGTTACATTTGTGAAAAATATATGTGTGATCGGTTATTCTTTTATGAATCTCGGTTTTTGCGAGCAATGTGTGCCCTGTAAATATGCAATTTTTCAATCGGGTGTCACCCCTAAAATGGTGTCACCCGGTGCGGTCCGCAACCCCCCCCCCCCGCACCTGCCTCGCTACGCCACTGGTGAAGGGTATTTATAAAAGGGCGGGTACTTATCGCACGGGTCTTACGTCATCTCTCTAGGTGTAGAACTTTGCTCGGCAGCTGACCACGCCAGCAGACACGAAGAGATCCTGGTTCCTCTGATCGTGGCTTGCTGCCTCAGCCTCGTTGTCGTCATCATCGTTATAGCATACGTCATCAGCAGGAAAGTGCAGGAGGCCAGGGAGCAGAGCGAGTACAGGCAGATGCCCTAGTGGCGTCATGGGCGGCAAACAAAGTGGACACAGGAGATGTGTGAATGGAACGAATGGTGGACCGGACATAGAAAAACAGATGCACATTTTCATCACGGCAATTTGTTTTTTTTTTTATGACAAATATAAAAACGTTACAGCAATATTGAGCGTGGGAGAAACTAAAGATAGAAATGGTATACTTTTTGTATAATTTAAACATTGTAGTTTGGTAGACCTATGGCTATAGCTGATGTTTCCCTAATTCTTTTTCGCTGCCAATTCTTCTGAAATTATTTTAAATTTATTGCACCAATTACCATATACATATATATATATATATATATATATATATATATATATATAGTGGAGCACTAGTCATCAAAACCCCTTGACGTCATTATAAGTCCCTGGTCTTCATCCTAACTCCTGTAATGAGGTTGTAATCATATGTCTAAGTTTTGCAAGTCAAATCTTTGAAGTTAATAAATTTCTTTGTCGCCCCCATTTAAAATTTTTTTTTGTTTTGTTAATGAATTGATTTTGTACCATGATTATTATCTGTACCAACCGAACCCCTGTAATCATCCTGTGTTGCATTGTTCACTGAGAGTACATCTAGAAAGGACAAGATAATGTTCGATTGACACCACTGTCTTTACCCTATATAATTTTATATAACTAGCGTGAGCGTGTATGGGAGCAGAAGTCTAGATGGTTCATTATATGTAATTATGCGGATGAGAACTTTTTAACAGTGCAGTATGAAAGTATTTATGATAACAGACATAAGATATAACATAAGCTCATATCCAAGAGAGTGAGAGGTCAAACAAACTCTCTGGTAGTTAAGTGATGGGTCTTTTGTGGATGAGGGGAACTTGTCACCTGGAGACATGCTGACATTTAAATGATCTTCTGTCATATAGATGCTGCTGACATTTAATGATCTTCTGTCAAGTTAAGATGCTGACAATTAATGATCTTCTGTCATGCGAAGATGCTGACATTTAATTATCTTTTTTCATAGGGACAATGCTGACTTATTGATCTTCTGTTACATGAAGATGCTCTCTTGTGAAAATACTGACATTAAATGATCTTCTGTAATTAGGAAGAAGCTGACATCTTATTTTAATAAATTAATACTTGAATTCATGATCCGATCAATAATGTATCTAAAAAAACTGAATAAAATAAACAATTGTGTTTTAAGTTGTCAGACATTTTATCATTTCACCAGTTTGAATGATACATACCAATATAAGTTATATTATAACAGGGAGAGATTCGAAATGAACAATAAATCCATGCATCCCTGTTGCGCTAGTTAATGCAGGGCTTTGGCCTGCCTCACCACTTCCTTCCACTCAGACCTAAATGATGCTTAAAAATATTTAAAGTGGTTATAGTATTAGTAGATATATGGCTTCATATTCTAGCAAACCAAAGATTTTGTCCTCATACGGTCTTATGAAGGTAAAATTTCTTCTAGTGTAATGTGACTTTAATTTCAGTACACAGTGAAGCCATACTGAAAGATCTTGAAAATTAATTGTACCAACATCTGAACAGTATCAGCAAACTCCAGTTTATACTGAACAATGACAACATTATTATTACAAATTATTGCCTAAATTTAAAAAAAAAAAATTATAAAAAAATTATGATATCAAAGTACTAAAAGATATATTATGGTAGGGAATGATCTGTACAAAAGATATATTAAATGGTTAACACAAGTAGTGTAGTAGGGTCAAATCAAGGCACAAAATGGCGGAGGTTTGACGGAGGTTCTCCGCCAAGGGGCATAACCCGATAATGACTGCCTTATAAAAGTGACCTCCCTTTGTTGTCCGAGCGTAATTAAGTAGTGTAGTAGGGTCAAATCAAGGCACAAAATGGCGGAGGTTTGACGGAGGTTCTCCGCCAAGGGGCATAACCCGATAATGACTGCCTTATAAAAGTGACCTCCCTTTGTTGTCCGAGCGTAATTATTTTTGTATTGATTATTTTTTGTATTGTGTAATTATAGTTGTATTGTTGTACAATGGTATATTTGATTAATGACGACATCAATGACGACATCAAAGACATAACAAAAGAGGAATTGTTTTTATATACCTTTTATTCATATTTTATGACAAGCGTATGAGTCAATGATTCGACAGAATCACAATGTTTTAATTTGCGTAATATTTATTATGACATTTGCATGATTCAAGATTTCAATTTGCATATTTTTTGTTATACAACTGTCAGATTCGACAGAATCAAAATATTTATTACACAATATTTATTGCACAATTTTTCAATTTGCATAATGTTTTATTACACAATATTTATTGCACAAGTGTAAGATTCGACAGAATAGTGCGTAACAATCAATATTTCGTAACAATCAAACACGATTGATTAACTCAACAGAGTCATACTTTTTATCTACATAATATATACATAATTTTTTATCACAGTCAGCGTCCAGTCAAAGTCCCCCTGGTCCTGTGTGTGTGTCTTAGAGACGACCAAAACTACCTAAATATCTAAAGGGGATGTTGTAACATTGTCTGCCGCTACCTTCCGTTTTATATAGAAATAGGAGAGTGATTTTCTATGTTGGGTGTATGTATAAATTGTGGATCCCTGTGTTTTAAAACCCATATTTGTCCCACCCCCTGGTTGTTGTGTTGTAAGAACCTTCATAAACTCTTGTTTACCTACATTGTTGTGTTGCTTTGTTAGTCCTTTTGTACTTGTTTTATTATAATCACCGAAACAGTGGTATGTCTTACTACATAAGGAGACCATACCCATCCCCTCATACTCTAACTTAAAAAGCCCCGGAGTTCTCTTGTCGTATAATTTTCTATTCCTACAATCTTTACAATCTAAGTCTAAAGTGCCGTTGCCGTTAATAAAGTTAGCTCTATGTAAATCACACACCTCAGAGGGAAACCACTCGTGGTAAACGCTAAAAAATTTCTGTTTCAGGTGGGGCCTAACTACCTCAGTCAAGTCACTTTTACTAAGCGCTAAGTATAAACTATCTGTATCCATTTCACAGAGTTGAAAGTCCGTTCTGTCTATATATTTGTCTAAAAAGTCATAATAAAACTCTAACATCCTAAGTTTTGCATATTGATAAACAAAAAACCCTATCTGGAGGGGGAGATCCCAAGCTACTGTCTTTTGTAACATTTCAACTTCAAACAGGTCTTCCCCTAACGATGTCATTTTTTTAAATCTCGGGTTATTTACAAAAGGGTCAGTCTCTTTACCACTACAATAGGATACTTCTGAGTGTTTTGCCTTATTGGTCAATGTCTTGCCGTACGCGGCATTCCCCAACAACTTCATGGTCTCGCTAGTTATGGTATAACGGTCACTCACATCCCCTAACCTCCTAGCATTTGATACGGAATTTCCAAACTTTTTAAAACAGGCTACGGGCTGGTATTCTACAACTTGATAAATTTTAGTTACCACCAACCCATGGGTCAAATACCATTTGAGTAAAGGGGTCGCTAACAGAATTTTTTCCCCTTTATAACTCCCTATCAAAGTGCGTCTGGGTCCTGTCAAAAGTTTATTTTTAATAGCATAATCTCGCATAAAAGGTCCTATGTCCTCCCTTGTTACATTAATATTTTTAAAGATGGGCGTTAGCTCGCTAAAGTATTCTTTTAATGAATCCGGTACACTTATATCCAACTCTATTAACCCGAAACAACTATCATCTAACACTGAAGCAATAATGTCTTGTTCTGTCAACGGCCATTTTTTATTGCTATAAGAAGGTTTTAGTTTAGGGGTATTTGAATTTTCTTTCTGCCTTAATAAAAACGCTTTAATTTCTGGGTTATTTTTCTTTAAATTTTGCCATTGACATTCCCATATCTCTATAACCTTAACCTTAACAGTCTCTCGGAGATAGGTCGTAATGTCAACGGTATTTTTATACAACTCTGTGAATGGTTTCTTACTCAAGGGGTTTACAGTTTTGTCTTGGGTCAATGGGCACTTTGGATGCCCATGAAATAAACAACCTTGAAATTGGTAAGCAGTTCGTGACTCGTCATCCCACCCATCGACTCTTATGTTTCGACCCCCCAGAGAACGCTCACCCCCTTGGTACATGGTCTGTAAGTCTCTACCCGTCTTATGGGAAACCCAACTTAACCACTCCCTACTCTGGTCCCCGTAATAATTTATTTTCCTCGGTTTGAACCCATCTTCACTATCTCTAATAATCGGAAAGTCGGTGGGCATTTTTTGCATTAGGGACCATAAGTATAAGGCATTGGCATCAAAGCCCTTAATTCCGGCCACGGGTTTATCTGTATTACCCCTAATGAAAGTCTGCCCTTTTTCGTGGTACCTATTGAAAATGATAGAGGGACCCCCGACAATATTGTCTCTAATCGTTTTGTGTAACCTAGCTTCCCGATTGGGCAACAAAGAAAAACAAACGTCTTTAGGGAGGGTGTTGAAAAGATATTTTAAAGTAACCCCGGGGACTGAAATGGCGTCTTTAAACATATCTACCCCTAGATCTTCATAAAATTCAACCTGTTTTTCCAGAGCCTCTAAAAACGGAACGACATCTTTATTATTATACCAAATTAGAAAATCTTTTAAAGTGGTCATACCCTCTTTTACCCAGACCTGTTGACAATACGCGTACTCTTCAGCTGTTATATTTGTGTTTTTAAGGGAGGAAAAAAAAGCTGAATGAGGGGGCAAAGTGGTTTGCTCTAGGACATCAAGAGAGGAAATATATTCATAACAGAAGTACCCTTTTGTTTCAATTATATTATAGGCTGTCAGATATTTACTATAGCTAAACCCAGGGGCCAAATAGTTAACGATATCTAAAAACTTTAATCTAGAGGTAGAAATGCACATGAGATTATTGTTGCGTTTAACGAGAAATTTAAAGGGTGATTTTTGTGTGGCCGGATTCTTTTTTTCTGCCTCGTCCTCTGGCTCGCTATCATTACCATCATAAAAATTATCAGGTGTCCCCCCTTCATACTCTAACACAGCTTCATCTGGCGCTAAATGGTTTTGGTTGTTATCATCCCCTACCCCGTTTTGGACTGTCACTGAAGGTACAACAAAATGGGCGATTAAGTAGGGTTTAATTAAATTAATGTCATACTTCCCCGAATTAAAACCTATCACGGGTAGTTGCCTTAAATATTCATCAAATCTTTTAAGGAGTGGGGAATCTTCATCATCGTCTCCTGACGATAATCCCTTTATTTTTTGACGAGCATCAGCGAACTGCTCTTTCAAGAGTTGAAACGCTTCATCACTAATGTGATGAAGTTGGTTAACGACCTTACTAACTAATTCTTGACTGTCTCCTGTCGAAACGAAGCAGAAGGGACCTTCATGACCGGGGACATTTGAAGCTATCGAACACGACAACGGCACATGGTTCGCTAAAATCTTTGTCGCACTACCGACAGGGGGAAGATTGGTTTTTTGAAAGTAGCACTCGAAGTCATAACTCGCTCTATATGGATACACAAAAGAAGGGTCTACTTCTATGCCTGCTGCTCTGAGGATGTCCCAAATGGTATGCGTTGTAGTATATACACCCCCCTTATATTTATCTATTGATTTATCCCCAGTACACGTCTTCTCATGTCTGTCCAAGAGGTTAAATTCCCGCCATAACTTACCACATTTAGAACATGAGAAGACGTGTGCTGCCCTATCTATATTATTAATGTACATGAAATGGTTTTTGAAAAATAATAGATTAAGCTTTTCCCTAAACAAATTTCCTCCTCTTAACTTTGGGGTGATAATATTGTCCTCGTTATATTCAAAAATATCTATGTTAATACTAAAACACTTCTCTAAAGCGGGAATCTCTTTTAACGTAACCCCAGGGAATGAAATCAAGGTGCCAAGACCTTGATAAACATACCATTGTTTCAGTAATTTTTGTGTTTGCTTTCTAAGATCTTTAGGGGGACTACCTCTGGCTACAGCTAAACACCTAAAAAAACAAAAATTATCCTCATAAGGTTTTGCGTTTGAGTCGTGCTGTAAAATATTAATGGCTTGATTGGTTCTAATGTGTTGTGGTATGTCTGTAAGATAACAACCTATTGGATAGTCTTGCAAATGATATAAATAAAAACTAGTGGCTGGTACTGCTTCTACAACATATTTTGTGTCTGGTCTCTGAAGTTGGCTATGATCTAAAACATCTTGTTCTTTTAAAAGGGAAAGAAATTCATTAAAATCATCTCTATTATTAATTAATTTTGGTCGCTCCAAGACACACGCGTTGTTGTGTGAGGCATGAAAAAATCTAAGTTCATTTGTTTCTCTGTGTTTGAGAATGGAATGGTAGCTGAAATTAATTTTAAAGCGTTTTGTTTGTGCGTTAAAAATACTGTCGACTAACTTTGTTTTCCAGTCAATGGGATGTGTGGTATTTGGACTGTGAAAGTACGTAAATGTGGATAAATTTGGATGTAATGTATGGTGAGTTTTGATGGCATTCCAATTGTCTAGATATTTCTGTCTAATGTCTTCTGGTAAACTGTCTAAGTCGTCCTTTTCGTCATGTTCTTTATGTCGTTTAGTCTTGTCGTTGCGTTGTGTCTCAGTGGGTCTCTTGCGACTAGACCCGGCCTGCTCCGTCTCAACAGGTTGCGCCTCTGTTTCGTTTTGTTGTGGTCCCGCCGCTCCATCGCTTGTACCACCCGCCCCGTGAACTTTTTCAATGTGCTTTTGAAGCAACTTGGCCGAGGTGTAAGACACGGGGCAGAGGTGGCACACCTGTGTTGTTGTTGCTGTTGGTGTAGGGTTGTGGGCCTTGATAATATGCTTTTTTAAATTGTCTTCTCTAGCATACATCTTGCCACAAATAGAACATTTGTGACTTTGTTTTCCATGAACCGAGTTTGTATGGCGAACAACGTATTCAGTTCTTGAAAAGAGCTTGTTGCAAATCATACAGGGAAAACGTGGACGGGCAGTTTGCTCCATCTATAAGAAAAGGAGAATCCATAATTAGATCTTTATAGAACTTAAACTTTGGTCGTTACAAGGGGATATTAGGATATAATTACAAAACATGAGATCCATTGGGGTTTAAATAGAATACGTACCCCTTGTCAATTAATAACAGAACCGCTGCGTGAGAGAGAGGTCCGTCGGCTGACCAAGCACGAGAGGGTCGGGAAATACACAGCTGACCAATCACGAGTGAGAGCCCCGCCACGTCTACACACAAACCACAATGACTCAGCTGCCCCAACTGGACTGTTATTAGAATCGGATCAGTTGTGTTATACAGCCACGTTCTGTATGGAATGTAAATTAAAGGTTTAAAAAATACTCGACCCTTTTTACATGATTTTAAGAACAGTACCTGGCTAGTAACTTTAAAAAAAAAAATTTAAAAAAACAGATTGTTCAATGACTTGTAACTTTAAATAATTTAAAAAACTAGAGTATTCAATACAAAAAGTTTAAAGTTTTTACTCAGTTACTTACCCCTGCTCCGAAGTGACGCTTGCACCAACACAATTCTTTTTTGTCAAAACGGGATGGCAGAGCAGAATGAATGAAAACACTAGAAGTTTGGGCTGGTTTATATACAACTTACAGCGAGCCACGCAACCGCAGGCAATGACCCTTTGGGCGAGTCTATTATCAACACCTAACAAGGGGTGCAACTCAGTTGGAGTTTACCAACAGACCGAGACAAATCATACGCTCAACAACCTTCCACCCCTAAAAAAGTGGGTTATTCCAACGCCCAAACGTTAGTCAAAGTACCAGGTGCGCTGTCTTACCCCAGCACACTCATTAAAAAAGCTATGGGAAAATATAATACCCATCCTGATAAGTTTCTCACGCGAACACGTGTCAAAAGCACCCACCCCCACGGGTCTCCCCCATTTAATTTTCCTTTGTAGTCCACCCTTGAGACAAGTTTGGACTCGTCTCAGAAAGAAATATTTAATAAAAAATTTGCATAATGACATACCTAAGCACCCACCCGCCAAGGGGAATAACCTAACCAACGGCTCATACAAAGACAGAGGTCCATGGCTTACTAGACAGGCCATCACAACACATCAATGGTCACCCACATCAATGGTCCATTCGTTCCACACCTGTGGTCTCAAGGCTGTAGCCTTGTAACAGCTGTGGAATGTGCGCGGTATTGGACACGCTACGCCGGACCGGGCCATTGTAAGGGTCACCGAGCGTCCATTGTCCACTTCGCGCCGTCGGGTATTGTAATCGAGGAGGTGGTATGGGCTGTGTGTGTGTGTGTGTGTAGTGCGGTCGAATGGCCTGTCCGTTGCAAGGCAGACGAGTGAAAAGAAAAAAGCAGAAATGGCGCCCGATGTGACCATTATCACAACACACACAGACTCCTGCTATAGTATAACCAGAGAGTCAAATACCTGAGACGACTTGGAGTCAAAACTTATTGGAAATTTGCAGCACCGGCTGTTCTTAAGTGGAGTGATGGATGACATGGAAACAGGTAGGGACAAATCTGACCATTTCTTACCTTTTATTCTCATTGAGCTTTGGGGTGATTGTTATGGTTTCTATCGAAATATCCTGATGGAAACAGGTTTTTAAATAATGTTGGCATGAATGCTATAGTAGTCCTATTTCACGAGACTAACTTTTTTATGTCGGCTAACTGGTGCAGGTGTTAAGTTATTTTTTTATTTTAACCAAAAAACTGACGCGACCTTTTTCGTATAAAAACTAAACAGATTCGATGTGCGGTCCACCCGACTTCAACCTCTCACAACGAAGGATTTTGTCTACGGCTCAACCTTTCTTCCTTATTTTTGTCAGTCTACGATCATTTAAAAGGTAAGTACAAACGTTTAAATAATTAACAACACTTTCATTGACATTTAAAATATTTTTTATTAAATTGTGTTAGTGTTAGTATTAGCAGTTTCTTGGTCAGAGACAGGTTGTGTTTTAGTCAATAGACGTGTTCTCTTCGCTGTAGTATTGGCTCTCTTTATTTTTCGTTGTTGTTTCAGTGGAACGTCTGGTAAATGAATTAATTTAATCCGTCTAAGTGGTTTTTTCGCTGTTGGATTTATAGACGCCTGAATTGTATCTGGTCTTGACGTTAATCCATTAGTTTGTAATGTTTGTAGGCCGCGTTCCATTTCATCAAAGGCAGCCAATATTTCTCCTTGTAAAGTTAGCAAGTTTTCAAAGCTTCTTTTTGTCATTGAGATACCACTGGTAGATGGAAATTGTAAGTCTTTCTCATCAAAGTATCGTCTCAGATGCAAAATTGGTGTATTGCTATAAAGCGAAACGGAGGCTAGTTTGCTACCAACCTTAGGTTTATCAGATTGTTGTAATCCATGGGGTCTATTAATAAACACCCAACTATCGTTAAGTGGCGACATGATTTTGTAACATCCAGAATGAATAGCAACCGTTCACACGCCGAGTTTATATACAACAGGGGTGATGTCATATTTATTTATAACTTTTGGCAAGCAGGTGACGTGTCAAATAAACGATTATTCGATCATTAGTCCTTTGTTTGTATACGGTGTTTGAAAATGGGCGCAAAACATGTGTCAAGCTATAACCGCGACTCATCTTTAAGACAAAGTATAGCGCATATAATCCACAAGTCATGCTACTTATATCCTGTAAAATGCGTGGATTGTAAATAAAAGGTCTGTTTGAATTTCTTTCTATGAACCGTAAAATCTCCTGATGGATCGGAGGGAGGCCAAAACTATCAAAGTAGACAAACTGACCAAGTCCATTAAAATATAGTCCTACCCAGTGTGTTCCTGGGTCAGCTATTTTATCTGTATTAATTATAAACGCCGCCGGTTTGGTTTGATCAATCCTGGTAGGTAATTGGTTGCGAGCTAACACTCTAACGACCGACAGCCGTCTAGCAAACTTATCGACACTTAAAATATCTCTAAGCTGTTGCGTATTCATTATCCTTAAGCACTATAATCTGTTAACACTTGACGCGTTTTAGAAATCTCCACTATTGAATCCAACTCAGCATAAAATATGACTTGCACTGGTTCTGCAATTGGCTGGGCGAATTTTAACTCTAGTGAAATCGGGGCAGATCTGGCCATCTCGAATGTTTCACCGTCTAATAAAGAGGGTGTTAAATCAAAGCCGAAGATGGCATAGCCCTTTTTAAAATGTTTATAAGACAATTGGTTACCGGCATCTTTTTGTACTAGATTTAAGGCTAGCGATGTCTCGAAAAATCCCCTAGCATACCGATTCTGTTCAAAATCCATAGACAGGGGCTTGCCTGATACAGTTCGTCCATCCACACACAGATTTAGATATGTCACATTAAAGTGTTGGAAGTGAAAGGGGTTCAGTTTGTATGAACCATTAAAGGCAGCTGCGGCTATTAACCCTATGAAAAGTCGCGTGGGGGTTTGATTCATAAATAAATTGTCGATATTTTGAGATAACTGTCCTTTAGGAATAGAAAAGGACTTTAATGTTACACGTTTCAGGGGGTAGATTGCATTAGTTTTAAGTAGCATTTTCTCGTGTGCTAGTGCGACCGCTGGATTAACTTTTGCTTTCCGAACTACCAAAGCAGCATATGTTATGACAGACTTGTAACCGACAGTGTCGTCTTGTGTCATAAGGTTAAATGTATCTTTAGAAGGGGTAAGTTTAACTTTCACATCTACACCGTTAAGCATGTATCGGTCTTGAGCAAAAATGTCAGAATGGATCCTTCCTATCATGTCTATTTCATGACTTTTTGCGGCCGCATTTCTGCGTGTCTTAAACCCTTGATTTGTGTCACCTGTTAGATCATCAAGAAAGGAAACCGTGTCCTTGAAATATAGAGCGGCTGTCATAAAACTGTTTTTCATATCGTCACCATAATTTAAAGTAGCCTCTAGAAAACTTCGATACGGATAAGTGTTCTCGGATCCAGTGATCAATGTATCGTTCAGAGAAACGTCCACCTGACTGAATAAACTGTTTAGGTAATAGTTCACAGGTGCGACTTTGTCGTCGTCTTTTAAAATATCCCCATTTGGTAAGGTGACTTTGCAACGCACGTGAAGGAATGTATTGAATAAATCCAAATAATCCTCCGAATTTCCTGAAATGACAAACTCTATCGGTGCACCCGGTGCGATAGATGCTAGGGGAAATAACTCACAAAAATGACCCGAGTCCACTGCAGTTTGAGAGGCAGGGACTGTGAATATATCCAACCCCGAGTGGAAACATTCACAACTATTCGGGTGGATCAGTGCCATGTTTAAGCAAATATGTCGGAGTACTGAGCTGTTTTATCCCTGTTTTTCTGCCGCTGCTTAGGGTGGGTCTGTTTGGAGTGATTATGGTTTTGTCTGTACGAGGTTTTTATGCGTTTAAAGGGCTTCCCGGGAGGGATCCTTCCTTGTCTTTTTCTTTTTCTAAGACCACTCCCTGTTTGTGAACCGGCTAAATGATCAACAGTTCTTTGAAGCAAGCGATGGCCAGCTTGTTTTGCGTGATCTTTAAACGCCTCTCCAACATTTCTACCCGATAACGCATCATTAGCCACTTGAAGGCCTGTATGCAACCCCTCTTGCAAAAGAGCCTTGCCACCTGTCTTTAACCATGGGAGAACCATCCGCCCTAACCCACTGAAGAAACTTCCTATACCATGGCCTCTTTGATGACGACCGCCAACAAACACGGGTAGACCATAACCAACTTGGTGATTATAAAAATCTTCGTATAGTTTCGGGTTTCGGTGTAAGGGTACATGTCTCACCATTTTTTAGGACAGCTCAAAATGTTTTTGTGTTCTAAAATGAAGCGTCACGATCGAAGTTCCAGATAGAAATGGTAGTTTTTGGCCTAGATCATCCGTTAAAAGAATTTCAATTGTGTCGAAGGCGAAACGACTCAATGGAACATAATGGGGTTTATCGTAGACTCTAAACACGGTTATTGCTCTTTTATCCAAAATTGGTACCGTACGTAACAAGGGAACCATGACGTCACCCACAGGTCTTGCTGCTACCAAATCACAATAGACGAATACATTTGTCAAATCTGTATCTAATTCTATCTCTGAAAAGTCCCCTTTCAGTATGTGGCGATTGTCATCTACTTCGCTAAACGGAAATCCTAAGATTTTTTGTAGTTTGTCACTAATTCTAACTATGGCTCCTCGTTCATTTAGTTTGAAGAAAGAGTGTCTGAGTGTCTTGTTATGGTGTAAAGTTAAGATGCCCATTTTACCGGCTTTGATTTCCGCTTTTAAAATTTTGCGTTTCAAGGCTAGAATTATAGAATCAACTGATGTATACATCCCTGGTGTTATGGCTATTATTATGGGGTCCTTTACCGACTCGTCTGGTCCGGTTTTGGGTTCATAGTATTGAATCCACACTTCATCTTCATGAATGTTACAGTACGTATTCGGAAATTGAATCTCAACTAAACCAACCTCGTATTGGGACGTCACATCTATTGTTTGTGGTAGTTTCACGAAGAAGTGTCCGGGTTGATTATTAGGGAATAAATTTGGTGAAGAATTACTCGGTAATGTGACGTAAAAACTCATGGTCTTATAGCGTTGGTAGAGTTTGGTCTGAGTTTTGGGTTAGGTAAAACGTATCCGAGACAACTAGAAAGTAACACAACCCAAAGTTTTCCTTCATCTGAATTTTCTGTACCACGCGTCAGATTATATAAGGAGACGCATATTACTATGGTTATTAGCACCATTTGAGAAATAAAGACGATTTCTGGTCGGTCCGCGAGCTTGCCAAACCATAATGAAAGATTGGACCTAATGGACACGTCAGATTTTGGTCGCCTCTCGTCCTCTGAGCTCAAACTGGCTTCGCCCTCCTGTAAGTCGTGGTCAAATAGGGTCGGGTTGGTAGGTATTTCTTCCATAATACTAGTCTTTATATCTCGAGATGTTTTTAGCTGAAATCCAACTGTTGAATGAAGAATTGTAACCAAACCATTTCACTAAATACTCTTTGCCGCCTACCGTTCGACGTTCCCTTATAATCTTTTCGATACGGTACACTTGTTTATCTCCGACTTTCTGAATCTCCTCCTTATAAAAATTTCCTATGATCGGTTCGTTCATATAATCGGTCAACTTGTAAGTTATTGGATTCGTCTGGGAATTTACCTTGTCAATAGTATAAATCTCTTCGGACCATCCAGGGACATAACCCTTTTTAAAAGTCTGTCTGCTCTGAGCAATCCGGACTCTCTCCCCTTCTTTAAAAACGGGTTTTTTGTCTGGCACAACAGAGGCGTATAATGTATTCCAAACCTGTTCTTGATTGTCTATATTAACATCAGCTGGGGTCATACGAATACTCCTATGATATGAATTGTTATAATTGTGAACCAAGTCATCAATTACATCGATGTATCGCAGTTGATTTGTTTTTGTAAAATAGCGCCACATCTTTTCTTTTAAAGTCCTATTAAAGCGTTCAACAATAGACGCTTTGATGTCTTCATTCTCCGTGGTAAAGAAATGGACCTTCTCTTCTTTAAGAAAGGACAAAACCTTAGTGTTCCTGAATTCCGATCCCTTATCTGTTTGTAGAAAAAATGGCTTGGCTTGAGCAAAAATTGTCTGGATAGCCTCAACTAGAGCTTTACCCGACTTTGTTTTTATAGGAATCGCCCAGGCGAACTTACTAAACACATCAATACATGTTACTAGATACGCCCTGTCGTTATTATATTTCCTTAAACTTCTCATGTCTATGAGATCAGCTTGAAACTGGTGGTTTATTCCACCTGCTATGATGCGCCGTCTTTGAAAATGTCGACGAATAGGTTTATGTAAGGTGTAAGCATCCTGCTGACTTAACCATTCTTTAACTTCTTTAGTACTGAGATTGTGCAAATTACGTTGTAATCCAACCGCTCCCGCATACGCCCCTGGGCGCTTCGGATCATAATAAGCCCTTCTTAATTTTTGTTGCTTGGCCAGCTGACCCATTTGACCGGAGATGGTAATTTACTCTTCTTACGTCTGGTTCGTTTAGCGGGTGGTGTTGATAGGTCTAGCGGTCTTTTAGCCGTTGTGTCCACCTTTTGTCTTTTCGGGTTAGGCGGTGAATCAAGGATTTCATTTGTGTCTTCCTTTTTTAAGTTAAGCTTAGCTTGGTCATCACTCAGTAGTTGACTAGGGGGTTGACTAGGGGGTGGTGGTGGTGGTGGTGCTATATCGACTAACCCTAAGGATTTATTTTTGTATTCTGTTAGCCGAGCCGTATACCGTTGTAAAGTTTGTTGATATTGTTTTACTTTGTCGCGCGGTGACAAATCTTCTCTGGTTAGAATATTTTGCATTTGCCTATCCAGATCACGTAAGCTCTCACCTAACATATCTGGTGGTACGTATGGTTTTTGATTCATAGCCTCTAATACACGGGGATCGATCAAAATCATTTTCTTGGCCATCATTAAAAACCTAAGACACCTTTAAGGACGCTTACAATAGGCCCGAGTAACGCTCCTATGAAACCGCCTTGTTGGAGAATTTGCTTACGCTTTTTTATTGATAGCGTCTTTTTGGTGAGTTGTCTTAGACTTGCTTTGTGTCGCTGCAACCGTCTCTTCTGAGCGAGTGTAAGTGGCACGTTACCTTTTAAAACATTGTGACAACATTCACATAAAGTTTGTATGAGTTGAGGGGACGCGTTTTTGACTATGGTCTTTGCCAGTGAAGGATTAGCCCGACACATGAACCGTAACATTTCTCCTTGTTTTTTAACGCGTTCTGACATGACTTTATTTGGGTACGTACACAACTTGATGTTCGTCAGGAAATATACAACTGCGTAATCTCAGCTGATCAGGTGTTTCCTGTCGAAGGTCGAATAACAAATAACCATGCGGGGACGCTGTGGCGTCTTTAAAACTTTCTTGCACATACGAAACGCGACCCGGGTACATTTGTTTTGCCAAATGGGTAATCTGCGATCCGTCTCGCGGGTTTTTGAAGAGCACTATGTAATGCGAATTAAGACTTATTGTTCTTTGTTCTTTATTTTTCCCAAATAGGTTTTGAACAATGTACAAAACACTGATGTCACGATGGTGACTACCTTTGGTAAACAATTTGGTAATTCTATCATCTGTTTCGGCCATCAAATCGTCTATGACAACTAGTCTGCGTTTTTTCCTATCCGCGAACGCGCCTTGGTCAAAGTCAGGAAGTCCTTCTACAAACTGGACACCGTTCATGGTCTCGTATATCGGTTGCCATTCTCCGTAACACCATATAATCTCCTCTGGGGTGGGGGCGACCATTTGAGGTAGATGGGCCAACAGCTTGTTTACAAACACCGTCTTACCGCTACCCGTTGGACCGGCGATAAGAGCCGTAAAGGGATGTTTCCACATAGGATCCATCCTTAGTAATGTTAAAATTGTTCCATTATGACTCTATCTTATAATGTTTATATTTTCGCTTTCAGAAACCATGGTCTCAATCACGACGATCGTCATAAACCGCCTGAGAGCTGCCTTGGAGGCGGACGCACTATTGTGATTCTGTCGAATCTTACACTTGTGCAATATTGTGTAATAAAAATTTTGTCGAATCATGCCATTGTATAATAAAAATTATGCAAATTGAAAAAATTGAATCTTACCTTTGTATAATAAAAATTATGCAAATTGAAATCTTGAATCATGCAAATGTCATAATAAATATTACGCAAATTAAAACATTGTGATTCTGTCGAATCATTGACTCATACGCTTGTCATAAAATATGAATAAAAGGTATATAAAAACAATTCCTCTTTTGTTATGTCTTTGATGTCGTCATTGATGTCGTCATTAATCAAATATACCATTGTACAACAATACAACTATAATTACACAATACAAAAAATAATCAATACAAAAATAATTACGCTCGGACAACAAAGGGAGGTCACTTTTATAAGGCAGTCATTATCGGGTTATGCCCCTTGGCGGAGAACCTCCGTCAAACCTCCGCCATTTTGTGCCTTGATTTGACCCTACTACACTACTAACACATCAGTTATCAGAGTAAAAGAAGTCACTTAGTCTAAAATTTAGATATATTAGGGTAAAACCTGTGGTTTAGAAAAATTAGTAGGGGTAAAACTAAAACCACTGGTTTAGATATAATATAAAACCAGTGGTTTAGATATAGTAGGGTAAAATAAATGGTTTAGGCTTAAGGTAAAAACCAGTGGTTTAGATGTATTAAGGGCAAAACCAGTATTTTAGATATAACTGGAAAACCATTGGTATAGATTTAGAGTAAAACCAGTGGTTTGGATACAGTAGGGGTAAAACTAGTGGTTTAGATATAAGGCAAAACCAGTAGTTTGTATATAAGGGTAAAACCAGTGGTTTAGATACAGTAGGAATATAAGTGGTTTATTTATATTAAGCCTAAAACAAGTGGTTTAGATATAGTAAGATTCCATAGTTGAAGATTTGTTCAGATGAAAGCCAGTGCTGAAGACTTTGAGTAAAAAACATGTTTTCAACAAATTGTTCCAAATATTTGAAGTGGGGCAGTAGTAAAATTGCACCAAGTACAGGACTAAGTATAGTAACCAGTTGATCATATCACAACACAAGGGAACTGTAGGAAACTTCTGGTATCATTACACCATGTAGTTACCAGTAAGAGGAACTGAAACTCAGCGGACTAGAACACTCATTTTTTTTAATAATTGAAGCCCCTGTCAGCCAACAGCTGTTTCCCCCCAACAGATCGTATTGATCGCGTGTGGCCCAGTGTTAAGCTCCAGCGAATGGAACACATCAGCTGCTAATGAGCTCCCACTACCCCCTGATCTCAAGCCCACCCGTTCATTCAAAAACAAAAAAATGTCAGGCCAATAATGTCAACCACATGCTCTCATTATCTCAACCACACACTCATTTCCTCCACCAGAGTCTAATTTTTTCAATCACACACCGTTATTTTTTCAATCACAAACCATTATTTTCTCAATCACATACACTCATTTTCACAACCACTCACACTCATTTTTGTTCAACCATACACCCTTATTTTCTCAATCACACTCATTTTCACAACCACACACCCTCATTTTCTAAATTACACACATACACACTCATTTTCTCAACCACACACCCTCATTTTCTAAATCAAACTGACTGATTTTCTCAACACACCCTCATTTTTAATTCACATGCTCATTGTCTCATTATAAAACACTCCTTTTCTAAATCACACACTCTCATTTTCACACAACCACACTTGCATTCTGCTGACAGTCTTTAAACTGGATTTGAAACCTAAAAATCTGAAAAAAGGTTTATTGAAAATTTATGATTAAAATATTTCTTTCTAAAGTAAAACCACAGAAGTTTTTGTTGTTTGTGAAAATTGGATGGTATTTAGTTAGTGCCGTCTTAAAGCATGGGCACAGTGGGCACTTGCCCAGGGCCCCGCGCTTCTAGGGGGCCCCTTGCGTCTAGGAGACTCACTCTTATAAAGGCTTCGTGTTGCAAATATTGTCAATGAATATTGAAAAGTTTTGGCAATTAAATTTGATTTAAAAATCAGTGAACAGCACGTTTCCCAATTTTAACCCACGATTTTATGGGCATGTTCCAAAATTAATATTATAAATGCGAATCACAAGTTGGATACTTTTTGAATTTTTAAAGGGGAATAACTCTCGTCAACAAGTTTTACTTCTCTCAGATATGAATCGAAAATAATAGAGTTCGAGTATTTGTTTAAAATCATGTTAGACATATGTTGGCCCCGAGCGGTAATAACTCTAGATATGCCTTTGCTCCATAGTGAAATTAGTCGAGAAAAATCTATCGTAGCACTAGTTAAAGTACTAATGAATTTAATTAGCATTATATCAGGAATTTTTTTGTCACCAGTGAATAATTATTTTAAAAGTAACTTTATTTTTTAAAAACAAAACCAAAACCCAAATAACTTTATATTTTTAAACAGAAAAATATTTTGTATTCTGTGTCTGAAAAACATATTTAGATGATAAATAGAACCCAACCGTCACCGTATGTCTGAGCTGTAGGCAGAGATATATAGGAATTTAGACATAATTTGTGCTCACTGTTTAAAGCTCAAAGTCATTTTCATATTACATACCGGGTAGCTCAAACACAGAGATCGATTTTTATTAATGGCACCATTTCTATTGATCATTTCCCGATGTTCGTTTTTAGATGGGCACGTGTCAGTCTGAAGGGTTAGACAGATCCATTTTTAAAAATAATTACCTGTATCTTTTAAACGGATTGCTGCTATTACTATAGAAATACTTGTAACCAATGAATATAATTCTACGTGTTTAACCCCTTAACCGGGAGTATAAAAATTAGTTTTATATTTGGAGCACAAAAGAGAAAAAGAGCAGAGGAGACAAGGAAAAGGGATAACAAACGAGGCAGAAAGACTAAGTATAAAATGGAGAACCTGATAATGTATCATCATCTGGGATGAATTATCATGTATTTCTGATGTTTTAAAACCATTATTGCACTGGAATGAACTTTTTTTTGGGGTATAAATAAGTTGAATTAACCTATTTTTATTGAATGTTTATTCTTATTTTACAATGTTATTCCTCTTGGTGAGTTGGGTTGGGAGCACAAATTGTTTGCGCCCCCCCCCCCACACTGTTTGAGCATGGGCGAGTGCCCCACTTCACCCCCCTTCTAACCACCCTAGTGTGTTGTGCATTGCTGTGCCCAGTGCCCCCTATGTTCTTAAGACGGCCCTGTATATAGTAATGGTTTAAATTTTTTGTTGTTTATGAAATTTAGATGGAATAAATTAATATTAATAGTTACAATTTTTTGTGGTTTTGAAAATTGGATGTTATAAATTAATAGACTAAATTTTGTGAGATTTTTGAAAATTGGAATGGTATAATTGAAGAGTCCAATTGCAAACCCTGCTAAGTCACTTTAGATTGATTTTGAGAAAAACAAATTTTTCTAAAACACAATGATGCGCTAATCCTAGGCTTCTGGTTTTTGTTCCAGTTGTAAGATTAGCTGTAAATGATATATTTTTTAACATAAAATATAGTGAAATGGGCATTTTTGCATTTATAATGCATTATAAAGTTATTACTTAGCAGGTTTTGAAAATGGTTGACATACTTAGCCTTAGCAGCTTTTGAACGAGTTTAAAAATATACTTAGCAGCTTTTGAACGAGTTTAAAAATATACTTAGCAGCTTTTGAACGAGTTTAAAAATATACTTATCAGCTTTTGAACGAGTTTAAAAATATACTTAGCAGCTTTTGAACGAGTTTAAAAATATACTTAGCAGCTTTTGAACGAGTTTAAAAATATACTTAGCATCTTTTGAACGAGTTTAAAAATATACTTAGCAGCTTTTGAACGAGTTTAAAAATATACTTAGCAGCTTTTGAACGAGTTTAAATTATATGAATCGTCGAAAACTTGCTCAAATTTTTATATGAATCGTGCTTTTGAACGAGTTTAAAAATATACTTAGCAGCTTTTGAACGAGTTTAAAAATATACTTAGCAGCTTTTGAACGAGTTTAATAATATACTTAGCAGCTTTTGAACGAGTTTAAAAATATACTTAGCAGCTTTTGAACGAGTTTAAAAATATACTTAGCAGCTTTTGAACGAGTTTAAAAATATACTTCGCAGCTTTTGAAAGAGGTTTAAAATACTTATGAGGATTTGAAAATGGTCTAAATCACTTAGGAAGTTTGACAGCCCACAACAAATTTAAAAGATATAGAGGGGGGTGCTCTCTTACATTTTCTTGAAAGTGAATGCTAATGCACCTTAACAGGTTTTGCAAGTCTATCGTATTTTTGGCTGCATCTATAGGTACCCGGCTACCTATAATCGCCAATGACTATTCGCACCCGGAGTGGCTCCGTACAGATTTAATAGCTTCGGAGCTGGGTGTGATAACAATAATAGTATGAGAATTATTTTTGTTTAAATTGTTTTTTCTCCTTGTTATTTCATAGATTCATAGTTTTATTCTTTTTGGTTGTTTTTTTTTTATTTTTGCTTTATTAATTTCTCTTAGGGCGGGTAGATTTTTTTTTCTTATTTTCTTTTTTAGTTTAAGCCATTTTCGTAGATCATTTTTTTTTTAATCTAGTAATGAAGATGATTTAGATACATTGATTGTTTTCATTTGAATTTTAGAAAAGTAATAATATTAATTTAATTATTAAAATTAAATCCTTTATTTAAGATTATTTATGTGTATTGTTTAAGTTAAAAGATTTAATCACACAGTACTTTATGAATTAATTAGGTATTCTAAATAATGAAAATTTCATTCATAATGAATTAATTTCAACTATTCCTCTAGAGAGCTTGGCTTAATCAGAACAGAACCACCAATTTTAAACTTTTTCCTTGGCACAAAAATCTGCCCAAGAAATATAATAAAAATGGAGCGGCGACTGCGTTGCTGCCCACAGCCTTACTAAACAGAAACATGGCAAGGCCGTGGAGGCCACGTCGCTCTAGCTATGCCGACGTATTACTTTAGTGTATCAGAGAATGACTTTGGTAATCAGCAGACCAGACCAGGGAAACGGCGCATGGGCAAAAAAAGGTGCGAAGCTAGAGACTCGGCTACGTAATAGAATTCCACCAACAACAGAGAGCGACCAATGTCCAAGCGTTGGATGATGTGTAACGTGTCTTCATAATGAGCAGATCTGGGAAACGTTTCGAGCGGACCAGTGGTTATGTTGCGATATGTTAACTAGAAAGTTGTGCCACCCACTACCACTGAGTTTTAAAAAAAAACAAAAAAGAAACTCTTCAGCTCGCTGAAAATGCCGCCCTCAATATATTTTTTTTTTAAAGTGGCACTTGTGTCGACCACCCCCTCCACAATCCCATTCCTATGCAAGTGGATTGACTTTTTCTCGACAATCGTGAGTCATAGTAGGCAAATAAGCTATTTAAATGGTCTATGGTTGGTCAGCTCTAGTTTGATAGATGGCACTTAATTATTTAGTAGATACCACCTAAGTTGACTCTGGTTTGTGGTGAGTAAAATGAGAGCCAGTGTTAGTGATTTTATGTATCTTGATGGAACCAAGTTGCTTTGTTAGTCATCTGTTTGCAATGGTGTTTATTTCGCTACTGACATATATTTCATTACTTTCCCGCTTTTTGCCTCTTAGTCTTAGTAAATCACCAGCTATTTATTGAGAAAGAAAACGAAACTGTCACAAATAATCAAATTTTAAGAAAGGAAATTGACTATTTTATTTAAAGTTTTAACAAATATTTCCTACATAACCCCCACCCTCAAAATTCTAGCCGCGTTACGTACGTAATGGATGCACAACCGTGCAAAGGAAAGGCAGCGCCCTGGGCGAATGCGCCCCCTGATATTGAGGTCCCTTGCGAGTACCACCTTTACATTGCTGTGCATGGATTCAGTGGGCTAGAAAGAAATATCAGACAAAGTAGATAGATCTATAAAAATTTTTAAAAGATTATTTAAATCTAAATATATCCAATTGGGCAACTTTTATAACGTATCTTTGAAGACAGAAGAGTTCTCCTTGTTTTCCCACAATGGCGTCGTAAATGACAAAAGATTCATGAACTGTAGGCTACTTTTTTTTTTTT
>CAXITT010000019.1:2803214-2814471 GCA_964033795.1 Lymnaea stagnalis
AGGATAGAATATATATTTAAGATCATGGCCGATGAATTGAATTCACAGGGCATTTCATGGGTAAACTGCATTGCATTTGGCTGTGACAATGCCAATGTGATGACTGGCCAATACAATGGAGTATACAGTTAGCCATTAGGATGCCGAGATTGCCATTCAGTATTGCTACTGATGGTAGTAAAGACTCAGACAAAAAGCAGTACTCTCCAGAGGTCACCATTGAAGGATAGGGTGGCCTTGTAAATTCTTATCTCCTAGCTTTGCCGGTGTACAAAGCATCCTCTGCCACAGGATAGAATATATATTTAAGATCATGGCCGATGAATTGAATTCACAGGGCATTTCATGGGTAAACTGCATTGCATTTGGCTGTGACAATGCCAATGTGATGACTGGCCAATACAATGGAGTATACAGTTTTATTAAAGGAGAGCAAGACATTTATCTGGCATGACACTGCCTCCATCTGGTGCATCTTGCAGCTAAAAAGTGGGGCTTCCTGTCTACCCCCAGTTGAGGAGGTCCTGGTTGACGTTTGTTACTTCTTCAAGAAACATTTGAAGAGACAGTGTGAATTGAAAAACCTGCAAGTCCTGTATGGTGCAGAACAGATGAAAAGTATCAAGCATGCATTCACCAGATGGCTTAGTATTGCAAGATGCCTAAAAAGATTGTTTGAAAACTGGGACCATTTTATGCACTTTTTTTATGAAGACAAATATACAAATTCCAAACTAAATAAGATACCACATGATGGGCAGACAACTGCTGTGTTGGAAGGGCATTGCACAACTTACTCTGTGAACCAGGTTGATGCCATTTATGACTTTTTGCGGTCACCAACAAATCAAATTAACTGCTATTTCTTGTCTTACACACGGAAAGTTTATGATCAGGTGAGATGAATTTTTATATTTCATGAGTCTTGAAGGCTGCATAATTTTACTCAAATTTCAGAAAGATGATGCAGGTGAGATGAATTTTTATATTTCATGAGTCTTGAATGCTGCATAATTTTACTCACATTTCATTGGACCAGCAATATTTTCTTACGATTCATTTTATTTTGTGCAAAGTTGTCTGTAGTGGACATTAGTAATTTTGTATTATTTACCTTACCATACTGTTGTACTTAATAGTATTTTTATGACACATGGTTATTTTTACAGGTACTTGTCCAACTGCAGGCAGAAGAAGCCATGATCATCATGCTGAAGGAGAACCCCTGCAGCCTAATTTGTAACTTGTACAGTAGATTTCTCTTGCCAACAGCAGTTAATGGTATTGACCAGATGAGCTTGTGTAGATTGGTTATGTTAATGTATGCATTTATGTTGTAGTTAGTTGGACAAATTTAATACTTTTCTTTTGTTTTAAATTATCATCTAAATGGTTTATCATAATAACTTCAGTACTAGTTTATAATTTTTTTTGTCTTTCAGTTCCAATACAAGCTAAGAAGCAGTCAGAAAGATGATGCTGACCTGATTGTTGGATCTCAGGCAAAGATCATGCTGCAAAACAAAGAAAAGTACAGCCCCAGAGACAAGGGGGTTGTGGAGTTCTATGCTTCTGTTGGAAAATATTTTGAGATGGTGCTTGACTACCTTCTAAAAAAAACTTCCCTATCAGATCCTGCACTTCAGAATGCTTCTGTATTTGATCCAAAAAGGAGGTTAAACAACACCAGCTAGAATACTTCCTTACCAGATTCCCCATTCTGATCCCCAGAGGGACTGATGTTGACACCATCTATGAAGAGTTTGATAGGCATCAGCAGAGGAACATTGAGGATTGGGTTGAGGATGGGGTAAGAGTTGACAGGATTTGGCAAACAATTTGCCAAAAGCACCCATCCCTTAAGAATCTTGCCCATGTAGTGAAAGGGATCCTCACCATACCTCACTCCAGTGCTGCGTGCAAGAGAATATTCTCTATGTTCCTGAAAACATGCACAGACCAAGGAACAAAATAATAGCCCAAAAACAACAGAGGAGAGAAAATCAGGAAGCTGCTTGGACTTGGATGAAACTTTCAGTGCAAAAGAACTCCAGCAGCTTAAAAGTTCAGCAAGCGTCATCAATACACAAGGTATTTAAATATTTATAAAATGTGTACTCAGTTAAAGAATGTGCCCCTTTTATTGCTACAAGTGTACTAATTTGTTCAGTATTGTACTATTCTGAGACAATATTGTACTATTTTGAGATGGAATTGTACTATTTTTTGAGTTCCTGGGGAAACAAGTCTGGTGCATGAGTATAATATAAGCTTTAATTAAATGATAATATAATTCTTTACTTTTTTTTTGGGGAGGGGGTGGGGTGGGGGGGTTGACAAAGATTTTATAAGGCTAAAGCATCTAGACCTAGATGAGCCACACAGTGGGATCTGACTATGATAAAAACATCATGTTTGTGGCTCTTTAGGGTTAACAACACATGGTCAAGGGCTTACCAATAAGCATTACATTAAATTACAATTTATTTACAACTGTAGGATGTTATAAACTATAATTATCATAAGGCAGATATTTTAAAAATAATACAATTTTGTTAACATTCACAATTTTTAGTTTTATAGTTAATGAAAATTCACAATATTTATTTTTAATCTCAAATGTATTAAAATAAATAGCCAGTGTAAAAATGTATGAGTGTGTTTGTATGACAAAGTCAGAATTAATTTGTCATACAGATTAGAGAACACATTCTTCAATGAGTGACACTCAAAGTGAAGGAGTTTACCATCAGGGTCCCATTTGGATAGCTCTGCTCAGGACCATAAAAGTTACCCATGATGTTTTACCATTGCAGCTTTTTTGCTACATTTCAACACTATAAGATAAGGTAAGATAAGATTCTTTTCTTTATCCAAATAATGTGTTTTGATTACATTGTATCTATTCATTTTTAGCACATATCCAGCAAATATTCTTTCTAAGACAAAATTTTTAAACTAGGGCAATTTAAACACATCTGATGTGTGTGTCAAGTGCAATAATCAGGCATCATATACCACAAAACTTCACTCCCTTAGTGACAATATTAACTTTAATAAAGAGCGATTGTTTGATTTTGTTAAAGCCAGAGGAGCACTCTGTTAAATTCTAACAGACTGTTGAACAAATCAGTGTATAACTTTCAGTGTTAACTTTGAGGGAAAGAATTCACCCTGATTGAGCTCATCTTAAGTATCTGTCGTGTCATGTTTAAAACAGAATGTTTACTTAATGAACCTGGATAATAAGTTTATACTAGAGGTGTGATTAGAATATTAAATATAGATTGGAAGTATAGTTAAAATATTAAATTTAGACAAGAAATATGGTTAAAATATTAAGTTTAGAATAGAAGTGTAAATTATGATTAAAATTGTATTCCTCCAGATGAGTCTCCTCTCAAATTTGGTTGGTTGAATGTATTAATGAAAGCCATGGAGATGACCAAACTGGACTTTAAAAATTTTACATGAAGATGTCAGAACTAAACATTGAAAACTTATACCAAGATGGACATTGTAAACTTCACATGAAGATGTGAGAACTGGACTTTGAAAATATCACATGCAGATGACCAAGCTAGAAATTGAAAACTTCATATGAAGATGTCAAAACTGGACTTAAAACTTTACCATGACAAAGATGATTTATTGAAGTAGGTTTTTTTTTAAAATTGTGCCTACAATAAAAAAAATAAATAAAAATAACAATAAAACTACAACTATAATACTAAGTTTAACAGCATTCTAAAGATTAATTCATATGAATATTATGATTATTGGTATTATTACATACGTGAAGACATTACCTACAGAAATAAAGAGGATACCATCTTATTATTACAGTAAAACTTCAGTTTTGCGAACTTTAAATTGCCATTGAAACGAGTGCGTTATTTGGTGGGGGGTCTTAAAAAAGAGGTAGGACATTTTCAAAAAACGACACTTAGAAAATTAAGTAAACAAGTAAAAAAAACACATACCATTAAGTATAGGCATCATCTTACATTCAGAATTATAGATTAAACTCTGTCTCACAACCAATATAAACTCATATTGTCTCTAAACTCTGTCTCACAACCAATATAAACTCAAATTGTCTCACAACCTATACAGTCATTATCTTCCTATTCCTCATTAATTCCAATGCTGGTTTGGTAGTTGTTTAAAAACGTGTGTAAGTGCTGAGTACATGCTTAGAGTTATAACTATTTATGTATAAGATAAGCGCATTAATATTGTTGTAATTATTTTTGTTCTGTCATTGAATAGTTTTTTTGTTATTGAAAGAAATCTGTTATTTCTGTTTGTTTTCATGATCCCCCCACCCGTGCATGTTCTTTAAGTATGTCTCTTTGAACACCAGAAATGGTGTCAGCAAGGTCTGAAAGGCCCCTGCTCAGGCCATAACTGGCCATCTCCTTGGAGTATTTCAAAACACAAATTTACGGTGCAAGTGTTATTTCCCCTTCACTACTTCCTAGCTGCATTAGTGCATCGCCTGCTGTTAAAAGTCGTAAACGAAACTGTTTTCTCCATGCGCAAAAATATAGCATTGCTTTGGAATCTGACTTTTTCACTTGGTAGGTGGTAAAATTGAATTATTTGAAAGTTGCAAGTCGCGTTTTTGAGGGAGCCGTTTAAGAGAGGTCTTTATATATTACAAAGCATTGGTGAATTTTTTTTCGGTCATGTGTTGGAGGAAGTCGTTTAAAACGGAGGTTTTACTGTATTGGAAAGACTTTCCCATCACCTAGACAGTTCTAAAAAATATGCTAGGGTGCTTGGAAGTGCTGGGTGGCAGAGTGGTCTAAACTGAGCAAATCTCAAGTTGGTGGCCGGGAGTTCAATTCCAGCCAAAGCCCAGTCAAGCATAAACCCATCCAGCACCCAGCGTTGATGGGACACGTTAACCTTGGTTGGCAACTCATCTAAGAAAGAAACTCTAAATTCAAACCCGGAGGTGGCGTCCCCTACAGGCGACAAACCATGAATCATTCAGACAACCCCTGCGACGCCCCGGATGCCATCGTTGAGAGCGCAGTGAGCATGCTAAAATAGCATGGATACTTAGCGCTATATAAGTATTCAATCAATCAATCTTTGACTTCTCATCAGCATTTAACACTATCCAACCACACCTTATGATTAAAAACCTTAATATGTTAGCTTTTTAAGCAAGGATACTGAACTTTTTAACAAATATTTCAAGTTGAATGACCAAATATCATTAAGTAGAGAAATATGTACCAGGGTACCACAAGGTTGCGTTCTCTCTCCTGTCCTGTATACAATATATACCAATAATACCCAGAGCCCAAGCAACACCGTTCCAATAATTAAATGTACTGATGATGCTACCATTGCTTAATATCCAAACAAAAACAGCATAAAACCTATTAAACACATGGGAGAGAAAATTTCTCCGGGAAATATATGACAAAGGATGAATATGGATGGAGAATACGTACCAACCCGAAATTGTACAGTCTATATCAGGATCCCACGCTAGTAGCAGAAATAAAAAAGGGCAGGCTACGCTGGGCAGGACACTTAAAGAGAATGCCAAATGACAGAAGAGGGAAGCGGGTACATCACCAAACCCCAGAGGAAAACGGCTCAAAGGCAGACCTAGGCTTAGATGGATGGATGATGTGGAAAAAGATCTACAGCAGCTGGTAATCCAAGCATGGAAAAGAAAAGCATTAGTTAGGTCTGAGTGGAAGGAAGTAGTGAGGCAGGCCAAAGCCCTACATGGGCCATAGCGCCACAAGGATGGATGGATGACATGGCATGAACACAGACAAATTTTTTATTAAAAAATCAACCAAAGACTTTTCTATCTTATAAAAATGTACTATTTCAGTGTAAAAAAACAAGTTATTAACTTATTATACAATGCAACAATCGGAAGCCTTCTAAACTTCCTATTACACTGCAGCTCTATCAGCTCCATCTACAAATTTGCAGGTGCAGTTTCCACATCTATGACTAGGTTGACTTTGTTCTACATAGCTTGGCAACAAGAACAGGGAGACAAGTTGCATGTGTGTCTCCCTGAAGCACAGCTTCATTTGAAATACCTTCACTGCATCGGGCATATCAGTGATCAAGTGGTCCCGTGCCTGGAGCTGCAGGTTGAAGTCGCTTTTTATTTTTAACCCGAAAAACTGTGGAGTCTTTCCTAATGCTGTCCATGAATTGAGAGATTTCATCAATCAGCTGTAATAATCTACTAAGAACTTTTATCAGACTTAGCCACCGCACCTCTGTATAATAAGACATGTCGCCAAACTCTTGAGTCTTTTTCCAGCACAAAAAATATTGAAATTACCTGTGATTTAAACCTTTGGCTCTGATAAAGTTGACAGTTTGTGTAACAGTGCTCATTACACCTTCCATGTTGAGGACTTTACCACACAGCGAGCCTTGGTGTATGATGCAGTGATATGCTATCAATCTACCAGTAAATTTATCCTGCATTTTTAACCACATCCTTCCAACTAACTAGTCCCCTTTTTTCGCTGTTTGTCGCCAGTGCTCCATCTGTTGTAAGTCCAGCTAGTTTGTCCCAAGGCAGGTTCATGTCGGTTAAACTTTGACATACATTGTCAAACATTTCTTTTCCTGTCATTTCTCATGCATGGATTCCATGTGCAATATTTCTTCTGTAACATTGAAACTGGAGACCACTCCACAGATGAAGATAGCGAGCTGTGCAGTGTCAGTCAGCTGTGCAGTGTCAGTCGTGTCATTACTTTCATCGACAGCAAGTGAGAATGCAACAAAGTGTTTGTCTTTTTCGATCAGCTAGTGTTTTCACATCAGTGGCCATCTCACAAGCCCGATCAGCAACGGTATTTCTGCTAAGGCTTACATTTGCAAACATCTGCTTTTTGTCTGAACACAAGATGTCACACACTTTCATCATGCAGCACTTCACAAGCTCCTCCTGTAAATGGTTGGCCTGATTTTGCAAGCTCCTTCACCACAATAAAACTTGCTTTCACAGCAGCTTCAGTATGTGATTTTGCTTTGGTGAAAAACATTCATCTTCAATTCTTCTACCTTCTGTTGCTTCTACTCTGCATTAAGGAATTTTAACTTGTCTTGATGTTTAGTCTCAGATTATATTCCTTGATCACAGCCACATTATCTCCACAAAGTAGGTACAGATTGATAACACGTTAGCCATAGCAGGAAAGTGTGATGTAATATCCAGGCTCTACACCACTTTCATTTCTTATGGGCCTATCCAAAATGAGCAACTGAATTTTGCTAGGTTACTGTAACGACAAACATCCACTCACTACACAACTTTTATTGTCGCTTATTTTGATAGAAAAAGCTAGAACGCTCTCAGGTAGCCTATCCTTGGACAAAGCAGATTATTAGGGAATATGATTTGCACTTTATATCGCAGGACCATTAAAAATATTTGAGCCTAAAATTCTCTCTCATGCCTGATATAATTGTACGCCGGTTAAGACCTCTCAGGACTGATATAATTGTACGCTGGGCCTAATTTGGCCCACGGGCCTTAAGTTTGACACGTATAATATAGGAGTAATTTTTTTCTTTAATTTTACTAATGCTTCTTTTGTTATAGTGTTTTTTTTCACATGCATAACTTTGATGTAGACATTGCAGTCTTTGTTACATGTAACAATAACCAACACCTATTTTCATCTTCTATGAGTCTTGCAGCTAAAGTGAAGTAGATGAAGTACATGAAGCAGTTGAAGTAAATGAATAAAAATATTCTTGTAAAGGGACAGTAAATAATATTATTTTAATATTTTGTTTTTTCACTTCCAGGTTAATGCATTCTACACAAGTGACTTGGCGGTGAAAACCAAGACGTTTCAGTAAATCTATATCATAGATTCTTGGCTGACAGCTAATTGTGCACCATATCATCTTGGCTGACAGCTGATTATGCACCATATCATCTTGGCTGACACCTGATTGTGCACCATATCATCTTGGCTGACAGCTGATTGTGCACCATATCATCTTGGCTGACAGCTGAATGTACACCACACCATCTTGGCTGACACCGTAATGTACATCACAGCATCTTGACTGACAGCTGAATGTACACCACATCATCTTGGCTGACACCTGAACATACACCATATCATTTTGGCTGACATCTGAATGTACACCACACTATCTTGACTCTCATCTGAGTGTACAACACACCATCTTGACTGACACCTTAATGTCTCAACCCAAGTAAACAAATTTGCCAAATTATTAATAAAATAAATTTCTACTAACACACAACTAAAATTTTTAGACTTTTCAATCAACCTGTTCATTGTTTCAATCACTCAAACTTTAACATTAATGGTTTTAAACCTATGCTATTTTTCATTTGTAATTCAAATAAATGTCACCTTGTTGCTGTATGAATGTGCTGCTCCACAAAAACTAATAATATAGACTTTTTAATTACCCTAACCTGTCTTGGCATGAAGACTGAATGATAAAATGTATTACTTTGACCAGTTGGTTCAAATAGACTGATGAGCTGAATGAATTACCCTAATGCTCAGTTCACACGATCAAATTCTCATCAAATTTTCGTTCATACATTTGATTCAATTTTGGTAAGAAGCCTTGTCATAACTTTCAAATCACTATTTGATCAAATTTTGATGGCATGCAAATTTCTTAAAATCTGTATGATTATGCAACCTCCATATCACATGAACAAACACATCAATCTAGGTCACTAGGTCGTGTTTACATTGACTAAGCTAAGTTATCAAAACAACAGCAGCCTCCAAGTAATAATAATGTACTTAATTTAGAAAAAGATGTAATAGAAAAATTAGACAATAAATCGGCGAAGGGCATGATGTAATTGAAAGGTATTTATAAATAGGCTTATTACTTGTACAGCATATATACTATAACCCTGTAACTGTAACACTAATGACTACTTAGTACTTCCAATTGGATCAATGAGAAATTTTACCAGCTCGAGCTCCAGGCAAAGAAAATATTGCTCCTGGGCTCCGTAACCCTGATTACAAATAACAATTAGAAATTTAATTCTCCTACCCCCACCCCCCTTTTTTGTTTTCAGTGCTATTATAGCAAATGGGTGCCCCCTTGATTAAATTAAAAAGTTCAACTTTTTAAATTACTTAACTTAGGCGCAGTATAGGTTAGTTATTATATTGTTGTTCTGTGGCGACCCCTTAGGTCCACTTTTTAATAATTTCCACAGAAAACGTAAAATCTTATTATATTATTGTTTGAGTCATGCTATAGACATTTTTTTTTTTTGGGTAGAATGTAGAAAAACTTTAAATATTTAAATAAGGACCTTCAAATGAGATAGAATCATAGTAAAAAGCTTACATTTCTCAAAAATACTGTTACATTGTACAAGTATAGTAAAGCTCTCCTGAACATTCATAAATAAAAGTTCATTAATAAAAAAAATAATCAATATAATTTTTAAATTGATTTAATGGGAATTTTAGGTGCTATTTGACAAGTTATGAGATACCGGTAGTTAAAAAGAGAATTAGCAGTACTCCTCTTCTCAGTCTGATCAACTGCCAGTGGAAAATAGGCCATTAACTATTTCTTTCCATTTCTTCCATTCTCTAGATATCTTCTCCAGCTCTTGACAATTTTTATAACCCGGTATATTTTTGATGACATCCCTTTACCAAGTTTAGGGAAATCATTCCTGATTTATGTATTAAAATGAACAGAACGCTCATTTGTAGTACACTGCATTAGATTTTAAAAATTATATTGAGTACAATTATGTATACTTTTTATATACTGGTACTCTAATTTAAACTGTAAAAGATAATATTTTAGGGAGTGGTAATCTCCTTTTAAAAATAACTTCCAGATAAAACACCTGATTTAAAAGATACAAATACAAGTTCAATCACAGATTTCACAAGAACTCAGAAACAAATTGGTATAAATTTTATTAAAAAATAAGCAGTGCTGAATGAAGTTATCAATAAGCACTACCATTAGTTGCAGTATTTGCATATTTGAAAATAGGATGTCACAATCATCTTTGACAATAGAAATCTTGTCATTTCATCGTCTCTCAAGTTAGGGTATTGTAAATGTGGCTCTAGTGTGTTTAATAATTTCTGGAGAAAAAAAAGATGCATTTTATTTATTACTCATAAAAATATATAAAATATATACATTATAAAGTTATCACACAAACACTCATTTTAAAGCATAAACATTTATACTTCCCAGTTATCATATGTAACGTTTATAATGTGAGCTAATGTATTTTATTTCTTCAGTGCAATTGATGATTTGCCAATGTAACTATCTCATTCACCTTTACAAACCTTTTCTCCGCCAAGAAGTAATAAGGTCCAATGAAAATTACACAGTACTTTATTAAGATATTTGATAAATACATCACATGGTTCCTTGACATCAGAATTGTTCGAACATTTATAGTGTAGTATGAAAAATATATATCCATACACTTACAAAAATGTATCTAATAATTAATTCATTAAAGCCATCTGAAAAATACAACATGTAAACCTTCTCCATTAAAATTATGTCGTTCACTCCCTTCACTCAAGAAAAAATGAATTCTCCATACACTATAAAAATTAGTTCCTTTTTTCTTGTGTTTCTATTCTTTTCCTTCAAATCACTTTGCCTTTGTACCGTGAGAGCAAATGTTAGTGCAGTGAGAGTAAATGTTAGTGTCCTGTGAAAAAATCCATGTCATATGAATAAGTAACATGGTCTGTTACACACATTACTGATACTAAAACAATAAATATAGAATAACTACAGTATGGTATGACAATCCACATAAGTTCAATATGTTTTATGTTTTTGTCATTTTCTTTATACTCAATTGGTCTTGACCAAAAATCAGCAACAATGTTTTTGCCTTTTATTGATTTTATTTCAATTGATAGAGTATTGAAGACTATCTGTTGATCTTGTTATTGGCTATTCTCTTTTTGTTTAGTGCCATTAATGGTTTATGATCTGTTAAGAGACTAAACTTTCTTACTTAGAATTTGATCAAATTTTGAACAAAATCTCAACAAAGAAACCACACACAAAATAGTGCCTTCATACTAAAATTTGACGCATATTGAAGAAATTTGACAGGAATTTGATCGTGTGACCTGAGCATTACCCTGTCAGTACATATTAATGTATTTACAGTTATTGATGTTGTCAAAATCTAAAGCTAAATAAATTTAAATATTAACTTAAATTT